>JAQFWZ010000027.1:30566202-30741202 GCA_027789725.1 Dendropsophus ebraccatus
TGGTCATAACTGCGGCCTGGTAATATAATTTGCAACTTGGGAAAGCCAAGCCTCCTTCCAGTTTTGGTCTGATTAAAGTTTTGACAGCAATCCTTGGAGACTTATTTGACCAAACAAATTTGGAAAGTATAGCGTTCATTTTGTTGAGATATGTATTTGTCAGAACTACTGGTACTGTTTGGAATAAGTATAGGATTCTCGGGATGACGTTCATTTTTATCGTATTAATTCTGCCTACTAGTGAAAGATCTTTTTTGTCCCATATCAGCAGATCTTCTTTAATTTTATTAAGCAGATGGGTGAAATTTTTCTTTAAGGTGTCATTGGGGGAAGTCGCGATATGGGTGCCCAGGTAGTTGAGCGAGGAGTTGTTCCATTTGAATTGGAAATTATTTCTCAGCGTCGTTTTTATGTTCTCCGGGATCGCTATGCAAAGTGCCTCACATTTTTTCAGATTCAGTTTGTAATTGCTAAATGACGAGAATTCTTTAATCGTGGCAAGCAAGGAGGGGAGGGAGGTATGTGGTTTCGTGAGAAAAAGAAGGAGATCGTCAGCATAAGCTGAACATAAATGTCTCCTGTCCCCTATTTGGATGCCACTAATGTCCGGGTTCTGTCTAATTGCATTCAGCAAATGTTCCATGCAAAGAATATAAAGTAGGGGGGAGAGTGGGCAGCCCTGACGTGTGCCATTTCTAATGTGAATAGCCTCTGAGAGGGTGCCATTAATTTTGATTCTAGCTTGCGGGTTGTTGTAAAGGGCTTTAATCTTATGGAGTATGTTAGGACCCTAGTCCAATCTGTGTTAAGGTCGCTTCCATGAACCCCCAGTCGATCCGGTCGAAGGCCTTCTCGGCATCGAGCGCTAGCATGACTGTTTGAAGTTTTTTAGTTTGGGCATAGTTGGCTAGTGCAAAGGCTCTGAGTGTGTTATCCCTTGCCTCCCTGTTGGTAACAAAGCCAACTTGATCCGGATCGACTAGGGGCCCAATGAGACCAGCGAGTCTATTTGCTAATGCTTTTGCGAAAATTTTTGCATCTGTATTCAAGAGTGATATGGGTCTAAAATTTCCACAAAAGTTCGGGTCCTTCCCTTCTTTTGGAATTACTGATATGAAGGCCTCTAGAAAGGCTGGGGCAAATTTCTGTGTGTCTGAGATTGAATTAAACAGTTTCACTAGTAGGGGGGTGATGACGTTTGGGAATTTTTTGTAAAAGGCTGCTGTAAAGCCATCGGGTCCGGGGCTTTTACCTGCTGGTAGATTTTTAATGATGTTTTTAATTTCGTCATTAGTGAATGGTTCTTCTAATTGTGTTCTGGTTTCTCTGGAGATGGTGGGGAGTGCAGTTTTATTGATATAGTCCGTGAGGTTCCTAACTTGTTGAGGACGGGAATGGGATTGGCCGTTATTGGGAGGGGGTAATTGATACAGGTTATCATAGTAATCTTTAAAAGTTTTCGAGATTTCTGCTGTATTGAACGTTAATTTTCCTTCTGAGGTAGTGATGGAGGGGATGGTGTTGGATCTGCTTTTATTTTTGAGGGCGTTAGCCAAAAATTTGCTGGGTTTATTACTGTGTATATAAAAATTTTTCCCACAAATCTGCACTACTCTCTTGTATTGTTTGTGTAGGGCATCTTTTATTTTGCAACGCGTTTCGTTAAGCTCTGACAGGGTCTGTTTACGTAGGGATTCCTTGTGAGCGGACTCTAACTCATGTAATTTATTAAATAGGTTATTCAATCGTTTGGCATTCTCCCTCTTCAATCTCGCGCCATGTGAGATGAGGACCCCCCTAGTGGATGCCTTGAAGGCCTCCCATTGGAAAGTCTCAGCAGTGGGGTCAAGTTCATGAGCTTCCTTGAAAATGTCAAATGAGTTTTCTAGCGCACCCACGCAAACAAGGTCATCCATAAGGGATTCATTTAATCTCCACGTGGCTGAGAGATTTTTTTTAGGGCAGTAAGCCAAAGGAGGTATATACTGGGGCGTGATCAGAGAGGAAGGAATTTCCAATTGAGGAATGCTTAACGACGTTTAAAATCGAGTGGGAGGCTAGAATGTAATCTATTCTGCTGTAAGTGTTCGTCGGTGGCGAGTAGTGTGTGAAATCTCTTAGGGTTGGGTTGTTGATTTTCCACGTGTCGAACAATTTGAGATCTCTTAGGGCATTTTGTAATGCTCTAATCTTTCTGTGTGCTATTTTGGTTTTACCTGACGATGTATCAGTCAATGGGTTGAGAGGGATGTTAAGATCCCCTCCTAAAATGATGTCTCCCTTGGCAAAGCTGGCTAAGTCCTTAAGTAGGTTGATGAGGAAGTCCACCTGGTCGTGGTTAGGGGCATAAACACTAGCTAGAGTGAGTGTTCTCTCTGCAACCTTGCAGTTCAGAAAGATGAACCTTGCTTCCGGATCAATTTTGGAGTCTAGAACTGTGTGTGGGAGGTTTTTATGTATACCAATGGATGTGCCCTTCGTTTTTTTGTCAACAGATGTGGCGTGATACCACGTAGGGTAGTATCTGTTTTTGGTGAGATCAGGGATATTATTGGTGTTGAAATGGGTTTCTTGCAAGAAGATTATATGTACATTTTTTTTGTGAAAAGAGTATAGAGTGTTGGAGCGTTTTTCGGGAACATTGAACCCATTGACGTTCAATGAGCTAAATGTTGTCTCCGACATTGCGTGTTGTGTGCTAGTGAACACTCACAGCTCTCGTGTGTTACGTTTCTGCGACGGTTGGTCCTCCTGTGTTTCGATGCCTGTATATTCTGGCGATGTCGGGGAGTTCTGCAATCGAGTCCGCCTCCTGAAATGTAATCGGGGGGAGGGTGGTGGGATTGGAGGTGATAGGGAAGAGAAAAAGGTTGTGGGATGGGAAAAGAAAGCAGAAATAAAGGTTAACGCTTAGTGTTGGTATGCAAAAAACCTGACAATTAAAACAGATTCTTAACCTTAAAACTTTAACAAAGTTGTCTTGTGGGCTGATAAAGACCACGTTGAACGTGGCCTAGAAAAAACAACGGGAAGGGAAGAAAAAAAAATGGGGGGTGAACCGTTAAAGAAAACAGCGTCTTCTAAAAACGACGCACGGGGGCTATCAAAAGGTGATAACAAAATCACTCGGTCCCGCTAATCAGGACCCACTAATGGGAGGGTAGGTTGGCACGTCACTAGGAAAATGTACCGCCTAGGGTGTCCGGGCCTTTGTATCTCCTCTACATAAAAATTGTTGATGAGACAAAACAGAAAGGCTGACTATTGAGGCTCGGACTATGTGTATACGTACTAAATGCCTCATGGGGGGGAGACAGTCATAAAGGGTGTAGAACCTTTTCTGGAGAATCATGTGAATGGTTCACCAGAGTAGGCTCTCTGTTTGGTTATGGGAGGGAAAGGCAAAACATCAAAGCAATTAACAGAGATCGTTACAATGGTGTATTTGCGGCTCTATGTATAACCCCATTCTAACCTATAAAAGAAAAAAAAAAAAAGGGGTAACGTCTAATAATCTGAGAATAGCTTGTCGAGATCTTGAGAAGCCTGTGGGTGAGAGAGAGCAAAAAAGGGGAGACAATATGTATATCGGTTTAGGTGATCAAAACAGCCTCTCGTCTCTGAGCTCTATCCCCCGGGTGTGCCTTCATCCTTTCCCTTTGTGGTAGTGGTAGTTGAGCCGCGTTCATGGAGTCTCTCGATGGACCTTCCTTTGGCTGAGAATAGTATCTCGGGGGGGGTAAAACCATAGTCTCATGTAACTCACACCACTCTGGCAAATAGATTGTTGGCAGTTTGAGAGTTTTGAGAAAGTTCTGTAGTTCCTTTGGTTCGCTCAGGGTGATGATTCCTCCTTGTGCTCTGACGGATAACGAGAATGGGAAGCCCCATTTATATTGCAGTTTGCGTTCATGCAGGATTTGAGTGAGAGGCTTGAGTGCTGCTCTCTGCCGTAGGGTTAAGAGGGATAGGTCCGTGAAGAGCAAAATTTTATGGCCATTAAAGTCAATGTCACGGATATCTTTAGCCCTTCTCATTATTTCTTCTTTGAGTAGATAAAAATGCACGCGACAGATAATATCCCTTGGCCTTTTGGAGTCTTTGCCCCTGGGTTTGAGTGCTCTGTGCACCCTATCCAGCTCAATGTAGGTATCTTGTGGTCTCTCAAGGATTTTATTAAAGATTGATGTGATGGCGCTGTACAAGTCGGCCGCTCGTATCTCCTCAGGGACACCTCTTATCCTGACGTTGTTCCTACGACTCCTATTCTCAACATCATCTAGTCTGAGGGTAATCATCTTTTGGGATAATTTGAGCGATTCCGTACAGTTGATTAGCTCTTTGATCTGGATATCTTGCTTGTTTTGTATTTTTTCAATAGCCGTCGATTTGGTTTCCAGAGCCATTACTTTTTTATTAACCACCGCGAGGTCTTTCTGCCAAGTGGCTTTGAGATCTGATGCCAGATGGTTTAAGTCCTGTTTGGTCGGGATGAGTGTTAGGAGAGCTTGTAGCTCAGGGTGGCCTTGTAGCGCTTGCATTGCGGTTTCGGTGGGGATAGTATGTTTCATGCTGGTGGCTGACGGGTTGTGGATCACTGAGTCCTCGGAAGAAGCTGACATGTCTTCCGATGAAGAATCGTTGTTTGGAAGAGACTGTCTATTCACGTGATGTTTTTTGGGAGTTTTCAGCATTTTCCTCTTGTTCGGTTGAAGAGGTTCATAATCAGATTCCAATGGGGTCGTAGATCCATCAGAGCTGTCAGATTCCTGTGCTCTCTTTTTTTGTTGAGGCAGTATATCAGCATGGTTAACACAAACGGTGGTGACTTTCGCGGGACCGCAGTGTAGGAGCCCTTCCGTATCTTGGTAAGAGGGGTCTTCTAGAGGTGGGCTTCGCGCTCTAGCTGATTGGCCTGAAACCCTGTCCGTGGACGCCATATCAGGCGAACGTCTGAGGACCTCTATATTTGCAGGGCTCCCGCTTTTCAAGTGGGAAGTCAGATTCTCTGGGGTATATGAAGATTTTTGCGGTTCCCATCTAACCTTAATGGACCCATGACCGGTGTCGTCGGTAGTCAAGGAGTATTTTGGGGGGATTTGTCCTTGATTGACCCCTTTCATTGGATTTTCTTTTTTCTGTGTTTGTGTAAAGTCATCTCTGTTAAAGTTTCTGTAGTTCTCCGACAGTGGTACAGACATTTCATTGGTATGATAACGCTCCAGATGAGCTTCTGCTGATAACTGTCTGGCCTGAGTATTTTCTGCAGGCAAGCTGACTGTCTGACTGTATAAGTGGTGAGGCTTTGCCTCATCCAAGATGGCCGCTGACTTAGCTTGTGTTGTGGGGGGACCCTGCCACTCATTGCGCCCCTCTGTGTACTGGCCATGTGGAGATAGAGCTTGCTGGGGTGTCTGTGTGGAATCACTCCCCTCTGTGACCGCATCTGTGGCCTCCGTCCCCTTGCCTGTCTGATTACCGGCATTCTCTGTGTGTTCGCGGCCCCTTGCCACATCCAAGATGGCCGCGCGCATGCCCAGTGGAGCGGGGATTCCCTGCGCCTTTGCTCGCTCTTCTGCGGGGTATCCCGAGTTCTGGGGGGACTGCTGAGGGGTTCGGTGCTCCCTACTCACTGCGTCGCTGCCCAAGAGTGGAACCGGAGCCGGATTGCTTTGTTTTGCCAGCAGCTCCTGAGGCCGTGCCTCCTCCAAGATGGCCGCCGGCTCCCTCTGCAAGGCGCTGCGGCTGGCTCTTGTGCTGATTTCTCCCCTCTGCTTCGGCATGTCATTCTCAGCTGCTCCCAGCTTGTTCTTGAGGGTCTCCTTCTTCTTCCCCTGCTTCTCAGCCTTCTTAGAGTCCGGCATGATGGCTCTGTCTCTTGTTTTGGCTTAGGCCCAGGACGGAGCTCCCTTCAGCAGCAGCCTCCCATGTAGCGTGCCAAGCCACGCCCCCGGGTTATGTTTTCTATGTCATGTGGTTTATGCTGACTTTTCTCAGGTGCTTCTTCTGTCTGTCCTATCCTCTCTAGCCTCTTTCTCACCCACACTCATCCTCACTACTCACAGGCAGGTACAGAAAGTCCCCTGTAGGAGGAGTTACTGGTGGAGGAAGTGCATTTCAGTCTCATAGGACTCATAGTCCGCGCGATTCATCATTTTTTAAACTGAAAGATACGCCGAAAACCTACTCCACCTTTCAGGTGGCGTAAGTTTTCGTCTGTGCGCACCGACGTGCACAGGATTTATGTAGAGGCAGTCCGTAGCGCCGGAGATGCGGGGAAATTTATAAGTCCGGCGTAAAAAAAAACGTCGGTCTTAAAAAATGTCCCCCCAAGAGTTTTTCTCAAGCAACTACTATTACACTATGCAGTGCTATGCACAAGGGAGAGTAGCCACCAAAAACAACCCTAGCCCATGCTACTAACACATCTACAAAGTGCAGGAAAGACTCCTAAAGAAATAGGAGCTGATCCCAGTAGGACAGTGATGTCAGTGATGTAACAGAACTGTCAGTGATGTAGCAGAGCTGTCAGTGATGTAGCAGAGCTGTCAGTGATGTAACAGAACTGTCAGTGATGTAGCAGAGTCAGTCAGTGATGTAGCAGAGCCAGGGGAGGATTAACTTTACCATACGCCCCGGGCTGTTCACCAAGCCTGGGCCCCCCCACCCCACTGTAACTATGGCAGCACTAGCCTGGCGTTCATAGTACAGGACAGATAATGTCATGATGTCCTAATTTGTGCAAAATTGCCATAAAAAACTGGGATTTTTTTTGCAAATCATGGCGGAACTGTAGCCAGGAGACAGTACACCACTGAAAGTATTAGTCTTTTTGGGTGGTCATGGGCCCCCCAGGAGCTCAGGGCCCCGGGCTGCCGCCCACAACGCCCCTATTATAATCCACTACTGAGCTGCAGAGCTGTCAGTGATGTAGCAGAGTCAGTCAGTGATGTAACAGAGCTGTCAGTGATGTAGCAGAGTCTTTCAGTGATGTAGCAGAGTCAGTCAGTGATGTAGCAGAGCTGTCAGTGATGTAGCAGAGTCAGTCAGTGATGTAGCAGAGCTGTCAGTGATGTAGCAGAGTCAGTCAGTGATGTAGCAGAGCTGTCAGTGATGTAGCAGAGTCAGTCAGTGATGTAACAGAGCTGTCAGTGATGTAGCAGAGTCAGTCAGTGATGTAACAGAGCTGTCAGTGATGTAGCAGAGTCAGTCAGTGATGTAACAGAGCTGTCAGTGATGTAGCAGAGTCAGTCAGTGATGTAGTAGAGTCAGTCAGTGATGTAGCAGAGTCAGTCAGTGATGTAGCAGAGTCAGTCAGTGATATAGCGGAGCCTGTGTGCTCTTACGCTTTTCCCAGTACACCTCCCCTGGATGAGAGCAGCGCAGCAGCCATATATATTATCTGACTCCAGTCTATACATCAAGTGCGCACAAAACGTATTGTTGACGGCTACATTGTAAGCGGATATTAAGCTGACTGGGATACGGCAGCGAGCGACTCGTCTGGAACGTCAGCAACATCTTGAACAAGTCGCTTTGTGTCGGCTGGAAAATAAAATCCATCTCTGATAGGTGTCAGACAATGCAAAGCGGCAGTCCCATACCGCTGATTTACATGGAGCTGCCAGAACGCTGAATCACAATGATACTGTATTCTCCTTCCCACACAGAATCACTGGAGCAGGATCATCAGCCAGGTAAATGTGATCAGCAGGCAGGTAAATGTGATCAGCAGCCAGGTAAATGTGATCAGCAGCCAGGTAAATGTGATCAGCAGCCAGGTAAATGTGATCAGCAGGCAGGTAAATGTGATCAGCAGGCAGGTAAATGTGATCAGCAGGCAGGTAAATGTGATCAGCAGCCAGATAAATGGGATCAGCAGACAGGTAAATGTGATCAGCAGGCAGGTAAATGTGATCAGCAGGCAGGTAAATGTGATCAGCAGCCAGGTAAATGGGATCAGCAGACAGGTAAATGGGATCAGCAGACAGGTAAATGTGATCAGCAGGCAGGTAAATGTGATCAGCAGGCAGGTAAATGTGATCAGCAGGCAGGTAAATGTGATCAGCAGCCAGATAAATGGGATCAGCAGACAGGTAAATGGGATCAGCAGCCAGGTAAATGGGATCAGCAGCCAGGTGAATGTGATCAGCAGCCAGGTAAATGGGATCAGCAGGCAGGTAAATGTGATCAGCAGGCAGGTAAATGTGATCAGCAGGCAGGTAAATGTGATCAGCAGCCAGATAAATGGGATCAGCAGACAGGTAAATGTGATCAGCAGCCAGGTAAATGGGATCAGCAGCCAGGTGAATGTGATCAGCAGCCAGGTAAATGGGATCAGCAGGCAGGTAAATGTGATCAGCAGGCAGGTAAATGTGATCAGCAGACAGGTAAATGTGATCAGCAGACAGGTAAATGTGATCAGCAGGCAGGTAAATGTGATCAGCAGCCAGGTAAATTGGATCAGCAGGCAGGTAAATGTGATCAGCAGGCAGGTAAATGTGATCAGCAGGCAGGTAAATGTGATCAGCAGCCAGATAAATGGGTTCAGCAGACAGGTAAATGTGATCAGCAGCCAGGTGAATGGGATCAGCAGCCAGGTGAATGTGATCAGCAGCCAGGTAAATGTGATCAGCAGACAGGTAAATGGGATCAGCAGGCAGGTAAATGTGATCAGCAGGCAGGTAAATGTGATCAGCAGGCAGGTAAATGTGATCAGCAGACAGGTAAATGTGATCAGCAGACAGGTAAATGTGATCAGCAGACAGGTAAATGTGATCAGCAGGCAGGTAAATGTGATCAGCAGGCAGGTAAATGTGATCAGCAGACAGGTAAATGTGATCAGCAGACAGGTAAATGTGATCAGCAGGCAGGTAAATGTGATCAGCAGGCAGGTATATGTGATCAGCAGGCAGGTAAATGTGATCAGCAGGCAGGTAAATGGGATCAGCAGACAGGTAAATGGGATCAGCAGGCAGGTAAATAGGATCAGCAGGTAGGTAAATGGGATCAGCAGGCAGGTATATGTGATCAGCAGGCAGGTAAATAGGATCAGCAGGTAGGTAAATGGGATCAGCAGCCAGGTAAATGGGATCAGCAGCCAGGTAAATGGGATCAGCAGGCAGGTAAATGGGATCAGCAGCCAGGTAAATGTGATCAGCAGCCAGGTAAATTGGATCAGCAGCCAGGTAAATGTGATCAGCAGCCAGGTAAATGTGATCAGCAGGCAGGTAAATGGGATCAGCAGCCAGGTAAATGTGATCAGCAGCCAGGTAAATGGGATCAGCATGCAGGTAAATGGGTTCAGCAGCCAGGTAAATGTGATCAGCAGGCAGGTAAATGTGATCAGCAGCCAGGTAAATGTGATCAGCAGCCAGGTAAATGTGATCAGCAGCCAGGTAAATGGGATCAGCAGCCAGGTAAATGTGATCATCAGCCAGGTAAATGTGATCAGCAGCCAGGTAAATGTGATAAGCAGCCAGGTAAATGGGTTCAGCAGCCAGGTAAATGTGATAAGCAGCCAGGTAAATGGGATCAGCAGCCAGGTAAATGTGATAAGCAGCCAGGTAAATGGGATCAGCAGCCTGTTAAATGGGATCAGCAGACAGGTAAATGGGATCAGCAGGCAGGTAAAAAGGATCAGCAGCCAGGTAAATGGGATCAGCAGCCAGGTAAATGGGATCAGCAGCCAGGTAAATGGGATCAGCAGCCTGTTAAATGGGATCAGAAGGCAGGTAAAAGGGATCAGCAGCCAGGTAAATGGGATCAGCAGCCAGGTAAATTGGATCAGCAGCCAGGTAAATGTGATCAGCAGCCAGGTAAATGTGATCAGCAGCCAGGTAAATGGGATCAGCATGCAGGTAAATGGGTTCAGCAGCCAGGTAAATGTGATCAGCAGCCAGGTAAATGTGATCAGCAGCCAGGTAAATGTGATCAGCAGCCAGGTAAATGTGATCAGCAGCCAGGTAAATGTGATCATCAGCCAGGTAAATGTGATCAGCAGCCAGGTAAATGTGATAAGCAGCCAGGTAAATGGGTTCAGCAGCCAGGTAAATGTGATAAGCAGCCAGGTAAATGGGATCAGCAGGCAGGTAAAAAGGATCAGCAGCCAGGTAAATGGGATCAGCAGCCAGGTAAATGTGATAAGCAGCCAGGTAAATGGGATCAGCAGCCTGTTAAATGGGATCAGAAGGCAGGTAAAAGGGATCAGCAGCCAGGTAAATGGGATCAGCAGCCAGGTAAATGGGATCAGCAGGCAGGTAAAAGGGATCAGCAGCCAGGTAAATGGGATCAGCAGCCAGGTAAATGTGATAAGCAGGCAGGTAAATGGGATCAGCAGCCAGGTAAATGGGATCAGCAGGCAGGTAAATGGGATCAGCAGGCAGGTAAATGGGATCAGCAGCCAGGTAAATGGGATCAGCAGACAGGTAAATGGGATCAGCAGGCAGGTAAATGGGATCAGCAGCCAGGTAAATGTTGCTCCGGCCTCTCTGCAGGCAGAACATTACGGTGAGGGGACGCAGAGGTGGCAGCCCCATCCGGGCCCCCCGCCACATACAGTAACACTCCAGTCCAGGGACTTGCTGAGGGGACGCAGAGGTGGCAGCCGCATCCGGGCCCCTCGGCCACATAACACTCCAGTCCAAAGACTTGCACATTTCAGGTTGGGGCCCAGTTATACAGTTTGCACTAGGATGCAGGAGCCCCTGTGGCCCCTATTGTCTTTACTATTATCTGCAATGCTATGCAGGATGCTGGTCATGTGACTCACGTTCCATCCTCTCCGATGAAGAGTGACCACCTTGGTTCAGTAAGGAGTGCACCAGCTATGTTACTAGTTCTCTTCCAATCGTAAATCAAGACACTATTTATAGTGGATACATCTGTTAAAGGGATAGATAAGAAAAAAAAAATAATAATTCAGAAAGTTATAGAGATTTGTAATTTATTTCTATTAAAAACTCTCCAGTCTTCCAAGACTTATCAGCTGTTGAATGTCCTGCAAGAAGTGGTGTATTCTCTCCAGTCTGACGCGGTGCTCTCTGCTGCCACCTCTGTCCATGTCAGGAACTGTCCAGAACAGGAGAGGTTTTCTATGGGGATTTGCTGCTGCTCTGGACAGTTTCTGACATGGACAGAGGTGGCAGCAGAGAGCACTGTGTCAGACTGAAAAGAATACACCACTTCTTGCAGGACATACAGCAGTTGATAAGTACCGGAAGACTGGAGATTGTTATATAGAAGTAAATTACGTATCTATATAACTTTCTGACACCAGCTGATTTAAAAGAACTCTTTTTCCGACATAGTACCCCAAAAAAGTGCATAAAATCAGAAACACTAAGTAGCTTCAATGATAGAAGGTGGTAAAGAACATAGTTTGGCCGTTGCTGTGATTGTCCACATTGGGTCCATGCGTTCCCTAGGAGGATGACGTCGCCTTTAATCTCCATATCAGAATGAACAATAACCAATCTGTTTCCAGATATATCAGTCTGACGGCCCCCCGGCCCCCCGCCTGGCTCTGTGTGCAGGGATGAGTGGTGGCCGTGGAGGGGTTAATAGCGCAGCGCACATGAGTGGGCGACACGAGATGAAAGAGAGGAGTGTGAGAGGTTTATGACACACTAGAGAACAATCCACAAAGGGAAAAAATACAAAAAAAAAAAAAAAAGAAAGAAAATCTAGAATTTCAGAGGAAAAGCCACAAATGGGACATGAGTGAGTAATAAAGATGAAACATCTGTCTGCCGGGAACGATGAAAGTACGAGAAGTGTGTGGACGGACGCGGCCTATCATCTCCGTACTACAGGGGTCACTTACTTTACGGACACAGCTGATCACAATGCAGGGATGATTATATTCTGAATGATAAGAAAGAAGAATGAAAAGGGAACTCCGACCAGAAATCATTCACCAGCCGCTTATCCCCCCGAAGAGGAATCTATATAGAGAGGCACAATAAGAGCAGAAAGATCAATGATTGCAGGTAACTTCTGTTTATTTGCTTCATGTCCCATCCTACAACTTTACCCCCAGATATTTCTGCAAATTCTAAACTACAAAGAGATATTCTTATAAAAGCTTTATTCATAGCGAGAGATGATAGTATAATGACAGCCATATAGAGCTCACTACAATCAGGGCAAATTAAGTCCATACCTGGCTATATCCCCCTATATACAGGAATATAACCACTATATACTGCCCCCTATATACAGAAATATAACTACTATAATACTGCCCCCTATATACAGAAATATAACTACTATAATACTGCTCCTATATACAGGAATATAACTACTATAATACTGCTCCTATATACAGGGATATACTACTATAATACTGCCCCTATATACAGGAATATAACTACTATAATACTGTTCCTATATACAAGAATATAACTACTATAATACTGCTCCCTATATACAGGAATATAACTACTATAATACTGCTCCTATATAAAGGAATATAACTACTATAATACTGCTCCTATATACAGGAATATAACTACTATAATACTGCCCCTATATACAGGAATATAACTACTATAATACTGCTCCTATATACAGGGATATACTACTATAATACTGCCCCTATATACAGGAATATAACTACTATAATACTGTTCCTATATACAAGAATATACTACTATAATACTGCTCCCTATATACAGGAATATAACTACTATAATACTGCTCCTATATACAGGGATATACTACTATAATACTGCTCCTATATACAGGGATATAACTACTATAATACTGCCCCTATATACAGGGATATAACTACTATAATACTGCTCCCTATATACAGGAATATAACTACTATAATACTGCTCCTATATAAAGGAATATAACTACTATAATACTGCTCCTATATACAAGAATATAACTACTATAATACTGCTCCCTATATACAGGAATATAACTACTATAATACTGCCCCCTATATACAGGAATATAACTACTATAATACTGCTCCTATATACAGGAATATAACTACTATAATACTGCTCGTATATACAGGAATATAACTACTATAATACTGCTCCAATATACAGGAATATAACTACTATAATACTGCTCGTATATACAGGAATATAACTACTATAATACTGCTCCTATATACAGGAATATAACTACTATAATACTGCTCCTATATACAGGGATATAAATGCTATAATACTGCTCCTATATACAGGAATATAACTACTATAATACTGCTCCTATATACAGGAATATAACTACTATAATACTGCTCCTATATACAGGGATATAACTACTATAATACTGCTCCTATATACAGGGATATAACTACTATAATACTGCTCCTATATACAAGAATATCATTACTATAATACTGCTCCTATATACAGGAATATAACTACTATAATACTGCTCCTATATACAAGAATATCATTACTATAATACTGCTCCTATATACAGGGATATAACTACTATAATACTGCTCCTATATACAGGAATATAACTACTATAATACTGCTCCTATATACAAGAATATAACTACTATAATACACGAACTGGAGAGAATGGAACCGCTGCACATCCCATCTATGGCTGACACTAATGCCGCTAGGCCTATATTAAAAATCAACACCAGAGTGTCTGTATATGAATTGATCAAGCCATATTTCCCCGTGTACCACTGCGCAGGTCCTCTGGTCCACACGGGTCCCTACGCTAACTCCACACCGTGTCGGTCAGCGACCGCCAACCCCGCAAAGCGTGCACGTGCAGGGAAGGGAGGCCATGGAACGGCCCTGCAACCCCAATGTCACAGGACCAGACCCAAAAAGCCCCACCAAAACCCAGCCAGCACCACCGGCGGGGAAGGCTGCCCCCAAACGACACAAGTATGGATATGGTATTACACTTACCATTGCTGCTCTCACAGAATGGGAAAGACATAAGGTGACCGACACGGTGTGGAGTTAGCGTAGGGACCCGTGTTGACCAGAGGACCTGCGCGGTGGTACACGGGGCAATATGGCTTGATCAATTCATATACAGACACTCTGGTGTTGATTTTTAATATAGGCCTAGCGGCATTAGTATCAGCCATAGATGGGATGTGCAGCCGTTCCACTCTCTCCAGTTCGTGCATAACTACTATAATACTGCCCCTATATACAAGGATATAACTGCTATAATACTGCTTCTATATACAGTGATATAACTACTATAATACTGCTCCTATATACAGGAATATACCTACTATAATGTGGGTGTAGAGTACGATCGGCACTGCTGGTATACCTAGCGTGTAGGACTAGATGTGATCCAACCTGACACAACTGATGCGGCGGGGTGCTCCCAGGGAAGCAGGATAGCGTGTAAAATCACAGGTAGAAAGAAAGACTGGGGCACTCACCGGACTTGCAACTTCAATTTGCAAATAAACTGAAGTTGCAAGTCCGGTGAGTGCCCCAGTCTTTCTTTCTACCTGTGATTTTATACCTACTATAATACTGCTCTTATATTCAGGGATATAACTACTATAATACTGCCCCCTATATACAGGAATATAACTACTATAATACTGCCCCCTATATACAGGGATATAACTACTATAATACTGCTCCCTATATACAAGGATATAACTGCTATAATACTGCTCCCTATATACAAGGATATAACTGCTATAATACTGCTCCTATATACAGGGATATACCTACTATAATACTGCTCCTATATACAGGAATATAACTACTATAATACTGCTCCCTATATACAGGAATATAACTACTATAATACTGCTCCTATATACAAGGATATAACTGCTATAATACTGCTCCTATATACAGGAATATAACTACTATAATACTGCTCCTATATACAAGGATATAACTGCTATAATACTGCTCCCTATATACAAGGATATAACTGCTATAATACTGCTCCTATATACAAGGATATAACTGCTATAATACTGCTCCCTATATACAGGAATATAACTACTATAATACTGCTCCCTATATACAAGGATATAACTGCTATAATACTGCTCCCGTATATTCTCCAGGCCTCCGCGGATGTATTTTCTCTGACACTGAACATAATGAGGAAATGTTTGTGGTTACAGTTGTAGGATGCGACAGAAAACAAATGAACTAGTTGCCTGAAGTTGTTGATCTTCGATCCTGAGAAGCCGCAGTCCCATGTAACGCGCTTCCCTATAAATAAACCTCCCCCGCTCGCTGCTGTGTCCCCGTGGGGCATGTTGGCACACACCCGCCTGGGCACACCTGCACGCTGATTATCCACCATTAGAACTGGCACTTAGAAGATCAACTTCCGACCCTGTAGAAGGCGGCGGGGCCCCAGGGAGCTCTACAGCTCAGGAGAGCTCAATTAAATGATGAGCTCAATTAAGAGCCCAGAGCCTGGCGGTGCGGAGCGGGATCCAGCAGCACAGAGGGAGCGCCAGCAGCTGCCGAACCTGTCACATGACCTGCGCCACGCCGGGTGTGGGGACAGCGCCAAACCCACCGCCTAATGTGTCCAAGTGTCTATATCATAGCTATGAGGGCAACAAACCAGAGGCCTAATATATCCTGCAGATTATTACACCATCTGCAGAACATCGCTCTGTCCTCTCCACCTCCTGATACACAGTGATATATCCTGCAGATTATTACACCCCTGACCTATAGTCATCTGCAGAACATCGCTCTGTGCTCCTCACCTCCTGATACATAGTGATATATTCTGCAGATTATTACACCCCTGACCTATAGTCATCTGCAGAACATCGCTCTGTCCTCACTTCCTCCTGACAGATACATAGTGATATATCCTGCAGAGTATTACACCCCTGACCTCTAGTCATCTGCAGAACATTGCTGTCTTCTCCACCTCCTGATACATAGTAATATATCCTGCAGATTATTACACCCCTGACCTCTAGTCATCTGCAGAACATTGCTCTGTCCTCTCCACCTCCTTATACATAGAGATATAGCTTGCAGAGTATTACACCTCCTGACCTCTATACAGTTCTGCAGAACATCACTCTGTCCTCTTCACCTCCTGATACATAGTGATATTTCCTGCAGAGTATTACACCCCTGACCTGTCTACAGATCTGCAGAACATGGCTCTGTCCTGACAGATTATTCCACCACTGTACTATACATTGTTCTGCTATCAGATGGGTTCAGGTTTCCGTCCTCTGGCTGTCGTTCCCCCGTCTGCGGTTTCCAGGGTAACATCATTTGAATAAGCAAATGCAGAAGCGGCCGATGACCAGAGAGAAGCGAGTAATCAAATCCCCTTATGAAGCAGGAATAAGATCCGTCTGGAGTCCTGACAGATGGGTATATAAGGGATGCCACATAGAGTGCGGCCGCGCTCATCTCCTCGCTGTAGACCCCTCCAGCAGAATAGTGAGTGCAGCTCTAGAGTATAATACAATTGTAACTCAGGATCAGTAATGTAATGTATGTACACAGTGACCCCTCCAGCAGAATAGTGAGTGCAGCTCTAGAGTATAATACAGGATGTAACTCAGGATCAGTAATGTAATGTATGTACACAGTGACCCCTCCAGCAGAATAGTGAGTGCAGCTCTAGAGTATAATACAGGATGTAACTCAGGATCAGTAATGTAATGTATGTACACAGTGACCTCACCAGCAGAATAGTGAGTGCAGCTCTGGGGTATAATACAGGATGTAACCAGGGCCGGCCTTAGGGGTGTGCGACCCGTGCAACCCGTGCGTATCGCCCCATCATTTTAATGTCGGACAGACCCACTGGAGACTCTTCTGAGCCTCCAGCGGGCGCCCATGGCTGCAGGGCCATCCATGTGACATGGGGGGAGCCTTACTATAGGGAGGGGGCATTACTATAGGGAGAGACTTACTATGGAGAGGGGGCATTACTATGGGGGGAGACATACTATAGGGAGGGGGCATTACTATAGGGGGAGACAAATTATAGGGAGGGGGCATTACTATAGGGGAAGACTTACTATAGGACAGGGGCATTACTATATGGGGAGACTTACTATAGGGCAGGGGCATTACTATGGGGGAGACATACTATAGGGAGGGGGCATTACTATGGGGGAGACATACTATAGGGAGGGGGCATTACTATAGGGGGAGACTTACTATAGGGCAGGGGCATTACTATGGGGGGAGACATGGGGAGGGGGCATTACTATGGGGGAGACATACTATAGGGAGGGGGCATTACTATAGGAGGAGACTTACTATGGAGAGGGGGCATTGCTATGGGGGGAGACATGGGGAGGGGGCATTACTATGGGGAGAGCACATGGGGAGGGGGCAAATTCCACACAGGGCGCCATCTATCCTAAGGCTGGCCCTGGATGTAATTTAGGATCAGTAAAGGATCAGTAATGTAATATATGTACACAGTGACCCCACTAGCAGAATAGTGAGTGCAGCTCTGAAGTATAATACAGGAGGTAACTAAGGGTGTAATGTAATGTATGTACACAGTGACCCCACCTGCAGAATAGTGAGTGCAGCTCTGAAGTATAATACAGGATGTAACTCAGGGTGTAACGTAATGTACCCAGTGAATCAGCTGTTAATGTGGATTTACTTGTGACCTATACAGTATATGACTTTTCATGTACAGCTTAGATTCATCTCATGTGTATATGATCCTGTATGGCGCCCTGCAGTGGCGGCTGTGCACACTACAGGTAGATGACACTTTGGAGGACTGACCCCCGGATCCGCCCGTCTTAGGAGGAACAATTGCCTGTGAGTGCTTCCTGCCCGCGGGGACGAGTGCTGCTTGTTTTGTGATGAGAAGTGGCACCTTCTTCCCTGGTAACTACCTCAGGAGCGAGCGATAAATTACAGGGATATAAAATCTATATCTTTCTCATTAGCCGGGTGATCGCAGGTTCCAGGCTCCGCGCTCGGCCTCGCTGTGTCGACAACATTTATTTATGATAATGGTCGAATCAGCCAATTTCTTTTGGGGGATTTAGTTACAAAATGGAGCAAGCGTAGGCGGCGCGGGTAAAATGCCGGAGAGTGGAATAATTCTACCTGGATGTAATGTATGGCGGTGCCAAGTATCATTTACTGCGCTAAATGTACAGAACGGATTACCTGGACCGTTCCCAGACGTCTCAACTGCTGCTGCACAGTCTTGGGGAAAGTAAGTGCCCCCCTACCCCAGTCACCTAAAACTACCTGCAAAAGGTATGACTGATAGAACTCATTCTATATACAATGTATCATATAGGGGAGGGTGTGCTCCACAGCGCCCTCTACAGGAAGCAATAGGTTCGGCTGGATTGTGTTGATCGGTTTTCACCGGTTGTTTTGTGTCTTTTTCTGCCGCCATTTTTCTTGCATTTGGCAGGCCAGGTTTCCATTCCCCCTCGGCCACGACAAGGATCAACAGTTTTCTTTGTGTTAGATTCCGTTTCATCCTCGCTACAGTTTTCTATGTGATTTGACAACCGCTGAGTCTTCTCTGTTCTCTCCGCAATACTCAGGAGCCGAGACGTTTTGCTTTTGCTTGACGCGTGAAATAGCAGAAATGAAAGTAACGAAAAATAGATGATTTAGTGGAAGGGGCCGCGGCAGAAGCCGAACGCCGGACGCCACAAACCCCGGAGAGCCTCTCGTCCGATTCACACCATTTGTTTTATATGTTTGAAACATAAAGAATAAACAAAAATCAATTGTAACCGACGAGTGATGGAAGCTGCAGAGGAAACGAGGACATGGAGGATGATGGAGACTGGGGGGAACGCGAGGACATGGCGGGTGATGGAAGCTGTGGAGGAAATGAGGACATGGCGGGTGATGGAGACTGGAGGGAACGCGAGGACATGGCGGGTGATGGAAGCTGCAGAGGAAACGAGGACATGGAGGATGATGGAGACTGGGGGGAACGCGAGGACATGGCGGGTGATGGAAGCTGTGGAGGAAACGAGGACATGGAGGGTGATGGAGACTGGAGGGAATGCGAGGACATGGCGGGTGATGAAAGCTGTGGAGGAAACGAGGACATGGTGGATGATGGAGACTGGAGAGGACGCAAGAACATGGTGGGTGATGGAAGCTGCGGAGGAAACGAGGACATGGCGGATGATGGAGACTGGAAGGAACGCGAGGACATGGCGGGTGATGGAAGCTGCAGAGGAAACGAGGACATGGCGGGTGATGGAGACTGGAGGGAACGCGAGGACATGGCGGGTGATGGAAGCTGCAGAGGAAACGAGGACATGGAGGATGATGGAGACTGGGGGGAACGTGAGGACATGGCGGGTGATGGAAGCTGTGGAGGAAACGAGGACATGGAGGGTGATGGAGACTGGAGGGAATGCGAGGACATGGCGGGTGATGAAAGCTGTGGAGGAAACGAGGACATGGAGGGTGATGGAGACTGGAGGGAATGCGAGGACATGGCGGGTGATGAAAGCTGCGGAGGAAACGAGGACATGGCGGATGATGGAGACTGGAGAGGACACAAGGACATGGCGGGTGATGGAAGCTGCGGAGGAAACGAGGACATGGCGGATGATGGAGACTGGAAAAGGACACAAGGACATGGCGGGTGATGGAAGCTGCGGAGGAAACGAGGACATGGCGGATGATGGAGACTGGAAGGAACACGAGGACATGGCGGGTGATGGAAGCTGTGGAGGAAACGAGGACATGGCGGATGATGGAGACTGGAAGGAACGCGAGGACATGGCGGGTGATGGAATCTGCAGAGGAAACGAGGACATGGCGGGTGATAGAAACTGGAGAGGACGCAAGGACATGGCGGTGATGGAAGCTGCGGAGGAAACAAGGACATGGCGGATGTCGGAGACTGGAAGGAACGCGAGGACATGGCAGGTGATGGAAGCTGCAGAGGAAATGAGGACATGGCGGGTGATGGAGACTGGGGGGAACGCGAGGACATGGCGGGTGATGGAAGCTGCGGAGGAAACAAGGACATGGCGGGTGATGGAAGCTGCAGAGGAAACGAGGACATGGCGGATGATGGAGACTGGAGAGGACGCAAGGACATGGTGGGTGATGGAAGCTGCGGAGGAAACGAGGACATGGCGGATGATGGAGACTGGAGAGGACGCAAGGACATGGCGGGTGATGGAAGCTGCGGAGGAAACGAGGACATGGCGGATGATGGAGACTGGAAGGAACACGAGGACATGGCGGGTGATGGAAGTTGCAGAGAAAATGAGGACATGGCGGATGATGGAGACTGGAGGGAACGCGAGGACATGGCGGGTGATGGAAGCTGCAGAGGAAACGAGGACATGGCGGATGATGGAGACTGGAGAGGACACAAGGACATGGTGAGCGATGGAAGCTGCGCGGGAAACGAGGACATGGCGGATGATGGAGACTGGAGAGGACGCAAGGACATGGCGGGTGATGGAAGCTGTGGAGGAAACGAGGACATGGCGGATGATGGAGACTGGAGAGGACGCAAGGACATGGCGGGTGATGGAAGCTGCAGAGGAAACGAGGACATGGCGGGTGAATGAAGCTGCAGAGGAAACGAGGACATGGCGGATGATGGAGACTGGAGAGGACGCAAGGACATGGCGGTGATGGAAGCTGCGGAGGAAACGAGGACATGGCGGATGATGGAGACTGGAAGGAACGCGAGGACATGGCGGGTGATGGAAGCTGCAGAGGAAACGAGGACATGGCGGGTGATGGAGACTGGAGGGAACGCGAGGACATGGCGGGTGATGGAAGCTGCAGAGGAAACTAGGACATGGTGGGTGATGGAGACTGGAGGGAACGCGAGGACATGGCGGGTGATGGAAACTGCGGAGGAAACGAGGACATGGCAGGTGATGGAAGCTGCAGAGGAAACGAGGACATGGCGGATGATGGAGACTGGAGAGGACGCAAGGACATGGTGGGTGATGGAAGCTGCGCGGGAAACGAGGACATGTCGGATGATGGAGACTGGAGAGGACGCAAGGACATGGCGGGTGATGGAAGCTGCGGAGGAAACGAGGACATGGCGGATGATGGAGACTGGAGAGGACGCAAGGACATGGTGGGTGATGGAAGCTGCGGAGGAAACGAGGACATGGCGGGTGATGGAAGCTGCAGAGGAAACGAGGACATTGCGGGTGATGGAGACTGGAGGGAACGCAAGGACATCACAAATGATGGAGACTGGAGGGAACGCAAGGACATGGTGGGTGATGAAAGCTGCAGAGGAAGCGCGAGGACATGGTGGATGATAGAGACTGTGTAGGAAACACAAGGACATGGCGGGTGATAGAGACTGTTCACACCCTTCGTAAAAGTCTACTTTTTGTGTTCTTATTGCATCCAAAGTATTACTAAAGATGCCCCTAGATGTTGCTGTATCATATATTGAAGTATGGAAGCTGCACAGCAGAAGTGTCTCAAAGGGTTATTGTATTTGTGTACCAGATTCTGTGAACCAGTAGGATCTTTACTTTCTTCTCTCCTATCACCTCTTCCCTTTCTAATCTTCTGTTGCATTCTTTCCACCCAACCACAGCGCACTACATACGCTGGACAGGAAGGGGAAGAGTTTTTAGTCTTAGTCAGTATCCCGCATGGGTAGGACGTAGGACAGTCACCCCTTACAAACTTCTTTCTTGAAGTGCCTGTATGCTGTGTGATGCAGTGCTAAACCCTTCAGGAGAGGACTAGCGAACTGTAACCTCAACCCACGTCGAGGACTAGGAGTAACCACAGTGCAGGACAGTATCCACTACAAAAGCCAAAGAGCTAGGAACTGATCCGGGTGGAGCAAAGTTACTGGAAAGTCTATGAACTCCATCTCGCAGCGCAAGTGTCAGCAGGAAACCCTCAGCACTCTGCTCATCCCAGGTAACAATGTCTGGGGCCTGTGTCACCTATTAGTACGGTTCAGCCAAAGCTAGGGGGCATAAGTTGGTGTGAAGACTATAGAAAAGGGCACAGGTTGTCATCTTCTTCTACAAGTATTGTTCTATACACTCCAACCTCCCGGCAGAGCACATTATTACTTGGGTTGAGACTCTCACGGCACCCTCCTCTCTACTCTACTCCTCTGACCATCCGTGACTACACTATCCCAAGGGACCCGGTAGCATCCCGACAGGACACCGACCACAGAGGAAAAGGGTAAAACCGGCCTTACACTCTAAAAGCAGGTGTGCCATCACACCTGTGTGCCCACCAGGCACTGGCGTCACGTGATAACACAATAAGGTCCGGCTGTACCTCGGCCATCCACCACAGTAGTGGCGTCACACTTCCATCTAGCAACATCATCTGGGGGCTTACCACAGAGACAGTGAAGGGAACATGAGGACATGGTGGGTGATGGAAGCTGCAGAGGGAACGCAAGGACATGGCGGGTGATGGAGACTGTGGAGGTAACGTTAGGACATGGCGGGTGATGGAGACTGTGGAGAGAACGTGAGGACATGGCAGATGATGGAGAAAGCAGAGGGAACGCGAGGACATGGCGGGCGATGGAACCTATAGACAATGTGAGGACGTGGCAGATGGTGTCAGGTGCGGTGGAATAGTTGTGTACTCTGCGCCTTCACTGGCATTTTCTATCTCCTCTGCTGCCAGGAGAAGCCGCCATGTTTGTTTCCTTTCGATTCTTGAGAGAACGTCTCATCCCCGGACCAGGAGCGGCTCGTACATCAGATCTGCTGTGATTATACAAATGCAGCTAAAAATAATCCATTTTTTGATTATGTTGAATATAAGTGAGGAGTTCATCAGGTTCGGAGCCGCCGAGAGAGAAATCCGCGAGAAGCGCGCCTGATATTAATACAATTACTTATTTTACTTTGGTTCTTAAAGCGACAGTGCGACATCTAACAAAATGTAAGGTTATGAAACTTTTTTAACAGTTTTTTAAAATGACATTTTTATTTATTTTTGCAACAACTGCAGAGACACAGGACCCCCCCCTTCTATCATAAGTACCTCCAAAGTAACCAGAGACCCTCAGAGCCCTGTGTGTCACCCATCCTGGCATCCTTTGTCTTTATTGGGAGGATCTCAGCTCACGCATATACACACACACATACATACACACGCATACAAATGTACACACATACATACATACACCTACACACTCACGTACACACATACACACACCTACACATGCACGTACACACATACACACACATGCACGTACACACATGTACACGCACACACACACGCACCTACACATGCACGTACACACATACAATACACACACCTACACATGCACATACACACATACACACACACATGCACACACATACACACGCACATACACACGCATACAAATGTACACACATACATACACACACGTACACACATACACACGCATGCACATACATATACACGTACACACGCACACATACACACGCATACACACGTACGTACATATATACACACGTACAGACATACACATGCACAAACATACATATATACACACCTACACACATGCATGTAAGCACATACACACATACACACACACGCGCGCGAGGCCGCCATGATTTCCTGTTTAGAGACGCATAACAAATTCCTGGCTGTCAGTAAGATGAGTCGGCGATAAGCTCCCACCCGGTTACGGTGCCGGCTCTGAGCAGGAATAACACCACCGGGGGGAGCTGCCAATCTCCCTGAATATTTTTGGCATATATAAATATAAGAAGCAGGAAGGTTCCAGATCTTTGTCTTCACGTAACCTCTGCTGAATAGTCAGGATACGGCATCATAGTCGAGCTGCCACATCCTATTGTGTGTCACATAGATGGCGGCCTATCAGTTCCTGCGCCCCATATCCTCGCTCCCCGGGGGGCACTTCTCAGGGTTTCCTCTTACCTTGGCCGGTTGCAGAGGTACCAGAGTGAGGTGGATTCTGGATTGGGGCCCGGCTGTTATGTACCGTCTGTGAAATCAACCATATGGCGACCTGAGGACAGACCCTCCTGACCGCACGTGAACCATGGACGTCTGGACGTGTATCAGTCGTGTCACTCGTATGATGCACTAGTCACATGATGATGGAGAGAGTATACTATATAAGGCTATGTTCACACTACGTAAAACTACGGCCGTAGTATTGCGGTGTGGACAATGCCTTGTGTGCAATGGGATCCCGGACGGAGCGTACACACATCGTATGCGCTCCGTCCGGGATCTATGCAGCACCGGAAAAAACTGACAGGTCAGTTTTCTGCGGCCGGAATTCACTGAATTCCAGCCACAGAAAGACCTGTCAGTTCCCCCAATGAAGCGAGGGGCTCCGGCCGCTCGCATCACTGTGTGCTATGGGAAGCTCTGATGCGGACGCGCGCTGATGTGCCCGCATCAGAGCTCCGCGGCTGAAAGATCATCCGGCCGGTATTTAAGTACCGGCTGAGATGATCCGGCCAGAGCCCGGCCGTTCCTTGACCCGGCCGGGGTCACGGAACGGCCGGTCTAATACGTAGTGTGAACATAGCCTTGGTCTATATAAACGTATGGAGACGTGGAGCGAATTATGTAACGCTATAATATATGATGGGGGAATTCACCGCTATACATTCTCATATATTTGCTTCCTTTTTTTTGTTACAATGGCAGTCGGACCCCTTAAACTTGAAGACATGACCTGAACTCACGGCAATGATGGTCCGTCTATTGCTGGTCGAGGGCACAGAGTGACACGTGCAGTAGTACAGGCCACAGTGAAAGGTCATGCCAGCCATCAGGATTTCCCATTAGGTCCTGGCGAGTTGCAGCAGGGTAAATCGGCGCAGTTGCCCTTTCTCTGACCGCTGACTTGACTAAAGTTCCTGGTAAAGATGCAGGGCTTGGAAGAGAACAGGCAATGCCCTCAGCGTGGATAGGATGTAGTCCCCGTGATAGCCCCACCCGAGGTGTACTACCCAGACATGGCTAGCAAACAGGAACAGAGAAGAACTAGCAGGATCAGCATAGATACTACATACTATACTGGTCTAGGCCAGAACTCAGCACATGCCCCCACTCCGCCTCTACTTATAGACTTTCTGGAGCAGAAGAACCCGAGGAGACAGGAAAGTTTCTCGTTTGGGGTCACCTTTGCAGAGATAGATTGACAAGCCAACTCTCAGCTGGTGGCAAACATGAGCCTAGTCACATACACCATTAACCCTTTCTTATAGCTCCCTTCAACATGTACTTACAATGATAGAAAATACACAGTGACATCTAGTGATCGAAATGCAGTATGACCTTAAGGGTACAAACACACACACCGAATACGCAGCGTATTTACTGCTGCGGTACGCAGCAGATACGCAGCAGATTAGATCTAAATAACTGAACACAGCATCAAATCTGCTGCAGATCTGATGCGTATTTGCTGTGTATACGGTGTGTGTGTTTGTACCCTAAACATCCATGAAATACCTAACAATACATTTACCTTCAGTGCCGACCTAGACAGAACAGCAGTGGCACATGGGTTCTGGAACACGGCATTATTCAGGTTCTTAACTAGAGTTTGGTCTAGGGACTGGACTTGGGTCTGATCTAGGTATAGAGGTATAGGGTTTAATCTAGGGTCTGGAGAATGATCTACTGTCTGGAGTCTGTTCTCGGCTCTGGCCTCTGCTCTTTGGGTCTGACATATGGTCTGAGGTCCATTGCAGGTTCTAGTTAGGGGTGTGACCTAGGGTTTGGTCTAGGGTGTGATTTAGAGTCTAGTTTTGGGTTTAGTCTGGGGTCAGTCAGAGGTCTGATCCCATGGTCTGGAGCCTGATCTAGAGTATGGTTTGTGGCCTGATCTAGGGTCTGAAATAAGACCTGGTCTGTGGATTTATCAAGGAACTGGTCTGGGGTTTGATCTATGGTCTAGTTTGGGGTCTAATCTAGGGTCTAATTTGGTGTGTGCTCTAGGGTCTTGTGATTTATCTAGGGTCTGATCTATGGTCTAGTCTGAGGTCTAATATGGCGAGCGATCTGGGGTCTGGTCTGGGGTTTTAGCTAGGGTCTGATCTATGTGCTAGTCTGAGGTCTAATCTAGGGTCTAACTTAAGGGTCAGTTCTGATCGTGGGTCTGTGGTCTGATCTATAATCTAGTCTGAGGTCTAATTTGGCCTGTCATCTGGGGTCTGGTCTGGGGTCTGATCTATGGTCCAGTCTGAGGTCTTATTTGACGGGTGATCTGGGGTCTAGTCTGGGGAGTTATCTAGAGTCTGGTCTGGGGTCGGATCTATGGTCTAGTCTCAGGTCTAATTTGGCATGTGATCTAGGATCTGTTCTAGTCTCAGGTCTAATCTAGGGTCTGGTCTGGGGTCTAACTTAGGTCAGGCCTGATCTTGGGTCTGGGGTCTGATTTGGGGAGGGGGACCTCATTGAAAGCCCTAGCATGGGTCCAAACACTTATATGTTTCTCCATCGTTTAAAATATTCCGACCCAAACCTGACATGTCCGGCATACCACCCATCACCTGTATCATCATCTCCCAGCGCTCTATGTGTTTTACCATAAATCTGCGTGGTTTGCTGATGATATCCGAGCTCTGTACTCTGCTATGTGAGTGAATGGAGCGGAGGTGGAGAGGTCATGGGTTCCTGCAGTAATACCCCTATCGATCACCTACCCCGGGGCTCTTTATCATTCCAATCTCCATATAATCTGCAGTGATCAGTCACCGTGGGATCAGCGATCCATGGATCCTCCAGTCCTCCAGCTCCGCCATATGCTCCATCACCCCATCTAACCTCACCGCCATCTCTGGACCTGGTTATGATACCGATCGTCCGTCATCCCCCACATCCCCCATTAATGATATTATCCAATCCGACCATTAGCGTCTAAGCCCCGGGAATCGCAGCCAGGATTATAAATGGAGAATTGATTTTTTTTTTTTGGGCCAAAATAACAGAGAAAACACTAAAACGAGCTGAAAACCATTCGCACCAAATAAGTGCAGATTCTGGGACCCTTAAATTCTTCTATTAAAGGGGCGGCTGCCAAGTTCCTATGGATATGATGGAAAAACACCAGCGGAGGGAAGAGGACATGAAAGGAGTGGGGGTCGGCCATGAGGTCAGCGCCCGCGCCCCGCGCACTTTTGTTGCTGTGTGTTGGTATTTTTGCTGGCAGCGCCGAATGATTAAGCGATGACATTAAACGCTGCCGAATACCTGATCCGGCGCCAGACTGCAAACTGTACACGAGCAGCAGATGGAATGAGGATGAAAGAGGGTTAATGGCGGCCAGCCGTCCCCCGCGCGGCAATAACCGGGGCTGCGGATCCCAAAGCCCGACTCTAAATAAACCGCAGGAAAGCTCGCAAATGCGGCATTATTCCTGGTTATTGGCTGCAGCCGTTTCATCATCACTCATAGGCAGCATAAAGGGGGCAATATAAAATAACGTCATACACGGCCGTGAATCACCGGAGAAGGAGGAGACGGCGGCGGCCATAACACAACACATTCATGTGGTTTAAGATCACTGTGATCCTGAAATACTCTGTGCTGCTGGAGGACCCTGCTTCTTCCACAATGTTACTGTCTATAAGGGTACTTCTCTCCTGACATACTCTGTGCTGCTGTGGACCCTTTCCTCTCAGTCTGAGACCTCTTATAAGATCAGCCCTCTCCTGATATACTCTGTGCTGCTGTGGACCCTTTGCTCTCAGTCTGTGACCTCCAGTAAGATCAGCACACTCCTCTCCTGACATACTCTGTGCTGCTGTGGACCCTTTACTCTCAGTCTGAGACCTCCAGTAAGATCAGCTCTCTCCTGACATACTCTATGCTGCTTTGGACCCTCACTCTCAGTCTGTGACCTTGTGTAAGATCAGCACACTCCTCTCCTGACATGCTCTGTGCTGCTGTGGACCCTTTGCTCTCAGTCTGTGAGCTCCAGTAAGATCAGCACCCTCCTGACATGCTCTGTGCTGCTGTGGACCCTTTGCTCTCAGTCTGAGACCTCCAGTAAGATCAGCCCTGTAGTGACATGCTCTGTGCTGCTGTGGACCCTTTGCTCTCAGTCTGTAACCTCCTATAAGATCAGCAGCATCCTCTCCTGACATGCTATGTGCTGCTGTGGACCCTTTGCTCTCAGTCTGAGACCTCCAGTAAGATCAGCACCCTCCTCTCCTGACATACTCTGTGCTGCTGTGGCCCCTTTGCTCTCAGTCTGTAACCTCCTATAAGATCAGCAGCATCCTCTCCTGACATACTCTGTGCTGCTGTGGACCCTTTGCTCTCAGTCTGTAACCTCCTATAAGATCAGCAGCATCCTCTCCTGACATACTCTGTGCTGCTGTGGACCCTTTGCTCTCAGTCTGTGACCTCCAGTAAGATCAGCACCTTCCTCTCCTGACATACTCTGTGCTGCTGTGGACCCTTTGCTCTCAGTCTGAGACCTCCAGTAAGATCAGCACCCTCCTCTCCTGACAAACTCTGTGCTGCTGTGGACCCTTTGCTCTCAGTCTGTGACCTCCAGTAAGATCAGCACCATCCTCTCCTGACACACTCTGTGCTGCTGTGGACCCTTTGCTCTCAGTCTGTGACCTCCAGTAAGATTAGCACCTTCCTCTCCTGACATACTCTGTGCTTCTGTGGACCCTTTTCTCTCAGTCTGTGACCTCCAGTAAGATCAGCACCATCCTCTCCTGACACACTCTGTGCTGCTGTGGACCCTTTTCTCTCAGTCTGTGACCTCCAGTAAGATCAGCACCATCCTCTCCTGACACACTCTGTGCTGCTGTGGACCCTTTTCTCTCAGTCTGTGACCTCCAGTAAGATCAGCACCCTCCTCTCCTGACATGCTCTGTGCTGCTTTGGCCCCAGGCCCGCGTTTCCCTGTATTATCTCGGGGGTGATTAGCATTCTGCAGCATCATCATGGCGCACTCTCAGCGGTTTGTGCTGACGTCGCCTGAGCAGAGAATTGAGGAGCACTTGGTATTTAATAAAGTTCCTCCCCGGCAATAATCCTGCAGCGGTCGGAGCGCAGCTCCGAAGAATGTGAACAGTCAGAGGGAAATGGACTTTTAATTATGTGAATTAAGCTTCTTAATGTTCTTAGTGCAGGATTAGTCGCCATCCGTCCCCGCGACTTCACACAACAACCTGTTTACTGCACAAAACTCCATTAAGAATTCAATATTCTCCCACATTCCGGCTCCCACATTTACCTTTCACCCCAATCCCCATCTCTGGTGATGTCACCAAGGACCAGGATGTATCGCATGGACCAGGATGAGTAACATGGACCAGGATGAGTAACATGGACCAGGATGTATGACATGGGACCAGGATGTATCGCATGGACCAGGATGAGTAACATGGACCAGGATGAGTAACATGGACCAGGATGTATGACATGGACCAGGATGTATGACTTGGACCAGGATGTATCACATGGACCAGGATGAGTAACATGGACCAGGATGTATGACATGGATCAGGATGTATCACATGGACCAGGATGTATCGCATGGACCAGGATGAGTAACATGGACCAGGATGTATGACATGGGACCAGGATGTATGACATGGGACCAGGATGTATGACATGGACCAGGATGTATCGCATGAATCAGGATGAGTAACATGGACCAGGATGTATGACATGGGACCAGGATGTATGACATGGGACCAGGATGTATGACATGGACCAGGATGAGTAACATGGACCAGGATGTATGACATGGGACCAGGATGTATGACATGGACCAGGATGAGTAACATGGACCAGGATGTATCACATGGACCAGGATGAGTGACATGGACCAGGATGTATCGCATGGACCAGGATGTATCACATGGACCAGGATGTATCGCATGGACCAGGATGAGTAACATGGACCAGGATGTATGACATGGACCAGGATGTATGACATGGACCAGGATGTATCGCATGAACCAGGATGAGTAACATGGATCAGGATGTATCACATGGACCAGGATGTATCACATAGACCAGGATGAGTAACATGGACCATAACATGGACATCAGATGAGTAACATAGATCTGACGTCACCAAGGACCAGGATGTATGACATGGACCAGGATGAGTAACATGGACCAGGATGAGTAACATGGACCAGGATGTATGACATAGACCAGGATGAGTAACATGGACCTGTCATCACTGAAGACAAGGATGAGTAACATGGACCCTGAGTTGATGTCACTGAGGACCAGGATGAGTAACATGGACCCTAAGCTAACGTCACCAAGGGTCGGGATGTATCACATGGATCAGGATCTATTACATGGAGCAGGATGAGTAACATGGACCCTGAGCTGATGTCACTGAGGACCAGGATGAGTAACATGGACCCTCAGCTAAGGATGTATCACATGGACCAGGATCTATTACATGGACAAGGATGAGTAACATGGACCCTGAGCTGATGTCACTGAGGACCAGGATGAGTAACATGGACCTTTCATCACTGAGGACCAAGATGAGTAACATGGACCCTAAGTTGATATCACTGAGGACCAGGATGAGTAACATAGACCCTAAGTTGATATTACTGAGGACCAGGATGAGTAACATGGATCTGATGTCATGGAGGATCAGGATGAGTAACATGGACCCTAAGCTGATGTCACTGAGGACCAGGATGAGTAACATGGACCCTAAGCTGATGTCACTGAGGACCAGGATGAGTAACATGGACCCTAAGCTGATGTCACTGAGGACCAGGATGAGTAACATGGACCCTGAGCTGATGTCACTGAGGACCAGGATGAGTAACATGGACCCTGAGCTGATGTAATTGAGGACCAGGATGAGTAACATGGACCCTGAGCTGATGTAATTGAGGACCAGGATGAGTAACATGGACCCTGAGCTGATGTCACTGAGGACCAGGATGAGTAACATGGACCCTAAACTGATATCACTGAGGACCAGGATGAGTAACATTGACCCTAAGCTGATGTCACTGAGGACCAGGATGAGTAACATTGACCCTGAGCTGATGTCACTGAGGACCAAAAGGAGTAACATGGACCCTGAGCTGATGTCACTGAGGACCAGGATGACTAACATGGACCCTAAGCTGATGTCACTGAGGACCAGGATGAGTAACATGGACCCTGAGCTGATGTCACTAAGGACCATGATGAATAACATGGACCCTAAGCTGATGTCACTAAGGACCATGATGAGTAACATGGACCCTAAGCTGATGTAACTGAGGACCAGGGTGAGTAACATTGACCCTAAGCTGATGTCACTGAGGACCAGGGTGAGTAACATTGACCCTAAGCTGATGTCACTGAGGACCAAGAGAAGTAACATGGACCCAGAGCTGATGTCACTGAGGACCAGGGTGAGTAACATGGACCCTGAGCTGATGTCACTGAGGACCAGGATGAGTAACATGGACCCTAAGCTGATGTCACTGAGGACCAGGATGAGTAACATGGACCCTGAGCTGATGTCACTGAGGACCAGGATGAGTAACATGGACCCTGAGATGATGTCACTGAGGACCAGGATGAGTAACATGGATCCCTGCAGGTTCAGCATCTCTACAGATCATGTGATAAGATTCTTGTCTGTGGAGTAGACTGGGGGAAGCCAGTGACTGGTCGCCTACTGTAATGGTTCTGGTTTTCTATTGCACTAGTTTCCATACAGTTTTTTTTCACCATGTTATGTAGTGCGGATTGTAAATGATGTCAGCAGAATTATGTATGCAGCTCTGAAGGCGAATATAGGGTCCTGCAGTATAATCATTGATGTGGAATACATGTTGTACACTGATGGCTTTAAAGGGTTTACCCAGGATTACAGAAAGAACAGTTACTTTCTTGCAAAAACAGCGCCACCCCTGTTTCTAGGCTGTGTGTGATATTACAATTCACTTAAAGGGAACCTGTCACCCCCCGTACCGGGGTGACAGGCTCCCGACCCCCCGTTAGAGACCCCTATACTTACCTCATCCCGCCGGGTCCCGCTTCTGGATTCGGTCGGGTCCCGGAGATCTCAGCCGCTGCAGCCCGGCGCGCGCGCTGACAGATGAGTCCAACGCTCATAGAGAATGACGGAGCGCTGGACTCTCCTGTCATTCTCTATGAGCGTTGGACTCATCTGTCAGTGTGCGCGCCGGGCTGCAGCGGCTGAGATCTCCGGGACCCGACCGAATCCAGAAGCGGGACCCGGCGGGATGAGGTAAGTATAGGGGTCTCTAACGGGGGGTCGGGAGCCTGTCACCCCGGTACGGGGGGTGACAGGTTCCCTTTAAATGGAACTAAGCTGCAATATGGAGCTCAAACTGAGGAGAGGAGCGGTTTCTGGAAGAAGGCGGCCATGTTGTTCTAAGACCCTTTGAGAAGGGAGCACATGTAAGCATCAAAGACTATGAAGCCGCGTGTATTAGCACATTGACCCTGTGACGACCTTCAGACGATAGTCGGTTATCCGTCCACCTGTCGTCTCCATTATAACAGCTGATGTGCGTGTAATCCCATCCCCCATCATCAGAGCCCGCCGCCCCATCACGTGTCCCATCAGACGCCATAACCTCTGAGCCTGGAGCCCCCCGGCTGGCGGAGCACATGGGGAGGGGGCTTCATAGGATACATAATAGATACATTGCTTCCCCATTCATTCTATGCAATAGCCGCCATATTGGTTGTCACTAATGTGGAGCTGGATTCTAGATCATATTACATTGTGGCTGAGGAGCAAACCCTGGCTGACCCTTCTGCCCAGCCTGATATAGGGTCAGGCCACACCCCCTCGTTACACAGATCACCTGATAGCCTTCACCCAATAAGCATCAAGCTTAGGCTGCGTTCACACATGTTGCAGTACTGTTGCGGCACTGCAGGGTCTTCACAGAAATGACATAGTGAGGGGCATAGTTAGTGTCACATGGACCCTGGGGCAAGAGGTCAACCCCCCCCCCCCCCCCCCCCAGTCACGACACGTCACTCCAAACACGCCACACATGATCTAGTTCTAGTAAAATGATCAGTGCTATAAAGCAGCTGCTGCAGAACATCTTTGAATGCAGACTTGACAGCTACTTGGTTACTACCTATGCAGCCTGTAAGGGTGACAGATCTATACACAAATAATAGATATGTAAGAGGATCGCTGCTCTGAGACAGCTGCTGCAGAACCTCTTTAAATTATAATATGTTAGTATGGTTACAACCTATGCATCTTGTAGGGGGGTCCTATCTATATATACATGATCGGGTTTTACATATACTAGTAGATAGATCACAGCTCTGAAGCAGCTGCTGCAGAACCTCTTGAGTGCAGGACTGTAAGGTGACTTTCTGTAGCTCTATATACTCCAGGCAAGTTTACCACGAGTCAGAGCCCCCTCCATCACAGGACCCTCACCCTCTGGGGTCCCCTCCCTGCCTTCTTCATGGTGAGTGGCATCCCCTAGGCAGAGGAGCAGCAGGCCTGGAGGTTCTGGAGCCCGAGCACTGGCACACAGTTGGGGTGAGCCGGACTCCCTGAAGCAGCCATAGATGTCTGTGTGACCCCGGGACGCAAGCGGCTGCACTTGGACACAATGAAGTGGCGGGGGGGGGGGGGGTCTGTCTGGGCCCCCTGGATGACCGCTGCGACCACTGTAGCTACACCACTGGACACTGTACTGCCATGTGTGAACAGCGCCTTATACAGCCTGGATCAGGGCGCCACATAATCCTGGCAATCCTGCGCTGCTACTGGGGAAAAGCATAGTCACACTCTGCGGTTTCATTGCAGAACTGCATCATTTATGTGAAGACGCTGCACCAGTGAGAACACAGACCTAATAACCCGAAACCATCTGTGTATGACCCAGCAGCTGCACCTGTTCCTGATAATCCGGGGGACATCGCTCAGGAACACATGGTGCAAATACACTGGATACATAGTAACAAACCCTCAGCTGTGAGAAGGAGAGGGGGGGGGGGGCAGTGCAGGCCTCCATATCTGGGAGGATACAATGTAACTATCTGTGCTTGTACATATAACACCCATCATCCTCCCACAGCTCAGTATAACCTCCATCATCCTCCCACAGCTCAATATAACCTCCATCATCCTCTCACAGCTCAGTATAACCTCCATCATCCTCCCATAGCTCAGTATAACCTCCATCATCCTCCACAGCTCAGTATAACCTCCATCATCCTCCACAGCTCAGTATAACCTCCATCATCCTCCCACAGCTCAGTATAACCTCCATCATCCTCCCACAGCTCAGTATAACCTCCATCATCCTCCCACAGCTCAGTATAACCTCCATCATCCTCCCATAGCTCAGTATAACCTCCATCATCCTCCCATAGCTCAGTATAACCTCCATCATCCTCCACAGCTCAGTATAACCTCCATCATCCTCCCATAGCTCAGTATAACACCCATCATCCTCCACAGCTCAGTATGACCTCCATCATCCTCCCACAGCTCAGTATGACCTCCATCATCCTCCCACAGCTCAGTATAACCTCCATCATCCTCCCACAGCTCAGTATAACCTCCATCATCCTCCCATAGCTCAGTATAACCTCCATCATCCTCCACAGCTCAGTATAACCTCCATCATCCTCCCACAGCTCAGTATAACCTCCATCATCCTCCACAGCTCAGTATAACCTCCATCATCCTCCACAGCTCAGTATAACCTCCATCATCCTCCCATAGCTCAGTATAACCTCCATCATCCTCCCACAGCTCAGTATAACCTCCATCATCCTCCCATAGCTCAGTATAACCTCCATCATTCTCCACAGCTCAGTATAACCTCCATCATCCTCCCACAGCTCAGTATAACCTCCATCATCCTCCACAGCTCAGTATAACCTCCATCATCCTCCCACAGCTCAGTATAACCTCCATCATCCTCCCACAGCTCAGTATAACCTCCATCATCCTCCCATAGCTCAGTATAACCTCCATCATCCTCCCATAGCTCAGTATAACCTCCATCATCCTCCACAGCTCAGTATAACCTCCATCATCCTCCCATAGCTCAGTATAACCTCCATCATTCTCCACAGCTCACTATAACACCCATCATCCTCCCACAGCTCAGTATAACACCCATCATCCTCCCACAGCTCAGTATAACCTCCATCATCCTCCACAGCTCAGTATAACACCCATCATCCTCCCACAGCTCAGTATAACCTCCATCATCCTCCCACAGCTCTGTATAACAGCCATCATCCTCCACAGCTCAGTATGACCTCCATCATCCTCCCACAGCTCAGTATGACCTCCATCATCCTCCCACAGCTCAGTATAACCTCCATCATCCTCCCACAGCTCAGTATAACCTCCATCATCCTCCCATAGCTCAGTATAACCTCCATCATCCTCCACAGCTCAGTATAACCTCCATCATCCTCCCACAGCTCAGTATAACCTCCATCATCCTCCACAGCTCAGTATAACCTCCATCATCCTCCACAGCTCAGTATAACCTCCATCATCCTCCACAGCTCAGTATAACCTCCATCATCCTCCCACAGCTCAGTATAACCTCCATCATCCTCCACAGCTCAGTATAACCTCCATCATCCTCCACAGCTCAGTATAACCTCCATCATCCTCCCACAGCTCAGTATAACCTCTATCATCCTCCCACAGCTCAGTATAACCTCCATCATCCTCCCACAGCTCAGTATAACCTCCATCATCCTCCACAGCTCAGTATAACACCCATCATCCTCCCACAGCTCAGTATAACACCCATCATCCTCTACAGCTCAGTATAACCTCCATCATCCTTCCACAGCTCAGTATAACCTCCATCATCCTCCACAGCTCAGTATAACACCCATCATCCTCCCACAGCTCAGTATAACCTCCATCATCCTCCCACAGCTCAGTATAACCTCCATCATCCTCCCACAGCTCAGTATAACCTCCATCATCCTCCCACAGCTCAGTATAACCTCCATCATCCTCCCATAGCTCAGTATAACCTCCATCATCCTCCCACAGCTCAGTATAACCTCCATCATCCTCCCACAGCTCAGTATAACCTCCATCATCTTCCCACAGCTCAGTATAACCTCCATCATCCTCCCACAGCTCAGTATAACCTCCATCATCCTCCACAGCTCAGTATAACCTCCATCATCCTCCACAGCTCAGTATAACCTCCATCATCCTCCCATAGCTAAGTATAACCTCCATCATCCTCCACAGCTCAGTATAACCTCTATCATCCTCCCATAGCTAAGTATAACCTCCATCATCCTCCCACAGCTCAGTATAACCTCCATCATCCTCCCACAGCTCAGTATAACCTCCATCATCCTCCCACAGCTCTGTATAACCTCCATCATCCTCCCACAGCTCAGTATAACCTCCATCATCCTCCCACAGCTCAGTATAACCTCCATCATCCTCCCACACCTCAGTATAACCTCCATCATCCTCCACAGCTCAGTATGACCTCCATCATCCTCCCACAGCTCAGTATAACCTCCATCATCCTCCACAGCTCAGTATAACACCCATCATCCTCCACAGCTCAGTATAACACCCATCATCCTCCCATAGCTCAGTATAACCTCCATCATCCTCCCACAGCTCAGTATAACCTCCATCATCCTCCCACAGCTCAGTATAACCTCCATCATCCTCCCACAGCTCAGTATAACACCCATCATCCTCCACAGCTCAGTATAACACCCATCATCCTCCCATAGCTCAGAATAACTTCCATCATCCTCACACAGCTCAGTATAACCTCCATCATCCTCCACAGCTCAGTATAACCTCCATCATCCTCCCATAGCTCAGTTTAACCTCCATCATCCTCACATAGCTCAGTATAACACCCATCATCCTCCACAGCTCAGTATAACCTCCATCATCCTCCACAGCTCAATATAACCTCCATCATCCTCCCATAGCTCAGTATAACCTCCATCATCCTCCCACAGCTCAGTATAACCTCCATCATCCTCCCATAGCTAAGTATAACCTCCATCATCCTCCCATAGCTCAGTATAACCTCCATCATCCTCCCACAGCTCAGTATAACCTCCATCATCCTCCCACAGCTCTGTATAACCTCCATCATCCTCCCACAGCTCAGTATAACCTCCATCATCCTCCCACAGCTCAGTATAACCTCCATCATCCTCCCACACCTCAGTATAACCTCCATCATCCTCCACAGCTCAGTATGACCTCCATCATCCTCCCACAGCTCAGTATAACCTCCATCATCCTCCCACAGCTCAGTATAACCTCCATCATCCTCCACAGCTCAGTATAACACCCATCATCCTCCACAGCTCAGTGTAACACCCATCATCCTCCACAGCTCAGTATAACACCCATCATCCTCCCATAGCTCAGTATAACCTCCATCATCCTCCCACAGCTCAGTATAACCTCCATCATCCTCCCACAGCTCAGTATAACCTCCATCATCCTCCACAGCTCAGTATAACACCCATCATCCTCCACAGCTCAGTATAACACCCATCATCCTCCCATAGCTCAGAATAACTTCCATCATCCTCACACAGCTCAGTATAACCTCCATCATCCTCCCATAGCTCAGTTTAACCTCCATCATCCTCCCATAGCTCAGTATAACACCCATCATCCTCCACAGCTCAATATAACCTCCATCATCCTCCCATAGCTCAGTATAACCTCCATCATCCTCCCACAGCTCAGTATAACCTCCATCATCCTCCCATAGCTCAGTATAACCTCCATCATCCTCCCACAGCTCAATATAACCTCCATCATCCTCCCACAGCTCAGTATAACCTCCATCATCCTCCCATAGCTCAGTATAACCTCCATCATCCTCCCACAGCTCAGTATAACCTCCATCATCTTCCCACAGCTCAGTATAACCTCCATCATCCTCCACAGCTCAATATAACCTCCATTATCCTCCACAGCTCAGTATAACCTCCATCATCCTCCACAGCTCAGTATAACCTCCATCATCCTCCCACAGCTCAATATAATCTCCATCATCCTCCCACAGCTCAGTATAACCTCCATCATCCTCTTATAGCTCAGTATAACCTCCATCATCCTCCCATAGCTCAGTATAACCTTCATCATCCTCCCACAGCTCAGTATAACCTCCATCATCTTCCCACAGCTCAGTATAACCTCCATCATCCTCCACAGCTCAGTATGACCTCCATCATCCTCCCACAGCTCAGTATAACCTCCATCATCCTCCACAGCTCAGTATAACCTCCATCATCCTCCCATAGCTCAGTATAACCTCCATCATCCTCCACAGCTCAGTATAACCTCCATCATCCTCCCACAGCTCAGTATAGCCTCCGTCATCCTCTTCAGCTCAATATAACCTCCATCATCCTCCCATAGCTCAGTATAACCTCCATCATTCTCCACAGCTCAGTATAACCTTCATCATCCTCCCACAGCTCAGTATAACCTCCATCATCCTCCACAGCTCAGTATAACACCCATCATCCTCCACAGCTCAGTATAAACTCCATCATCCTCCCACAGGTCAGTATAACCCCCATTATGTTATGGAGACCCCTGTAAGTTCTTTCAATTGCAAAATCCGAACAAAAACTTCTAATGGTTCATAAGATTTGTCGGCGACTAATGGGGAGGGTGTGAGGGGGGTGGTGGTATTAACCCCTCCAGGCAGGCTGTCATTCTGTCACTGCAGACATCACAGGGTTAAGAACTTCATATAAGATTTGATACTTGAACGCTCATTTGCATTCCAATTACCCAGAATTCCCAGCGGCAGGGAGAGAATTGTGTTCTGTTTAATTACAGAGTTCGGCGGCGGCGGTGGGAGATCTGTTTCCGCCATTGTGTAAAGCTTTCTCATAAGAATTTGTCACTTATGGCGAAGGCGTCAGATCTAATCGCAGCCGGTTTATTAATGTTTGCTGATCGTACAGCTCTGATGAAAAAGAGACTTAAAAGACTTACGCTGGGGGGGGAGGGGGCAAGTGTCGAGGAGCGGAGGACCCCCGGATGGGATTATTGGCCCCTCCATACCAGAAGGGAATGGAAAATCTACATATGACAATAATGCCAAGCAGTGAACAGAATGCCAGGCTGCAGTGGGGACCGACACAGGGTTTAATAAGGGGAACTCCAATGAAAAATCTCCAGTCTTCCGGTACTTATCAGCTGCTGTATGTCCTGCAGGAAGTGATGTACTCTCTCCAGTCTGACACAGCGCTCTCTGCTGCCACCTCTGTTCATGTCAGGATCTTTCCAGAGCAGGAGAGGTTTTCTATGGGGATTTGCTGCTTACTTGGACAGTTCTTGACATGGACAGAGGTAGCAGCAGAGAGCACTGTGTTAGACTGGGGAGAATACACCACTCCTGCAGGACATACAGCAGCTGATAAGTACTGGAATACTGGAGTACTGGAATACTGATAAAATACATGACTAAAAGTTGAAGTATGGGTTTTGGATGGAGTTGCCCTTTAAACTTCCCCCTGGTCCCATTGATATCAGGATGTCACAATTTACAGCAGTGTTTTCCAGCTGCTGCAAAACTACAACTCCCATCCAGCCTGGACCGCCTTGGGAGTTGTAGTTCTGCACCAGCTGGAGAGCCGCAGGTTGGGGAACGCTAAGTAAAAGGTAATAAAATATAAGCCCCCCTCCTCTCAGCTCATATCCTGCCCTCCACAATATGCCTGACCCCCTAGAAGAGGCCGAGGAAAGATGAAAGTTCTCTAATAAGACGGAAAACAAACATTTCCTTTGTGGAGGAGACGTCTTTCATCTTCTGCTGACAGGAATTACCTGCAGTCATTTCTATGGGATGCAGAGAGGCGATGGAGCCTACCTGTACGGAGTATACCATGGAGCGTGCAGACATAGGGGGGTGCATTGTCCTGTATCTAATATGGGAGCAATCTGTGATCAGTACATGCCTGAAACATCACCCCCATCATCATCATCATCACTCCCATCATCATCATCATCATCCTCCTCAGCATCATCATCATCATATACAGCTGAGATCTCTCATCACTATTGTCAGCCCTTCAATCCAGAAACAGAAGGGTTAAAGACTCCTAGTAAATATAAATCCTTCTGTTACATTGTAACAACATTGTTTACCCAATAGTATCCAAGCTGAATAATTGTGACTGCTCGGAAGTTTATTTAAAGGGGAACTGCAGAGTGAGAAAAATTGTTCTCAAATCAACTGGTGCCAGAAAGTTATATAGACTTGTAATTTACTTCTATTTAAAAAATTCCAATATTCCAGTACTTATCAGCTGCTGTATGTCCTGCAGGAAATGGTGTAATTTCTCCAGTCTGACACAGTGCTCTCTGCTGCCGCCTCTGTCCATGTCAGGAACTGTACAGAGCAGTAGCAAATCCCTCTTGCTCCAGAGAGTTCCTGACATGAACAGAGGAGGCAGCAGAGAGCACTGTGTCAGACTGGAGAGAATACACCACTTCCTGCAGGACATACAGCAGCGGATAAGTACTGAAAAATTGGAGATTTTTAAATTGAAGTAATTTACAAAACTGTATAACTTTCTGGCACCAGTTGACCTGTATCTAACTCGAGAACAAGCGCCCCCAGCCTGGCAAAGGCCAAAAACAGCCAAGCAGCCGATAATATACATAATGTATATTCCTCAATGGCTTAAAGCACACCTGCCTGATGACAGGTGATGTTAGCGACGTCACTGCTGTCACTGAGCCCCCCGAGAGCGTTCTCTATGGTGCAGCTACTTCTCTCTATCAGAGTTGTGTGTTTATCAGTAGTACTCACCCAGGAACTTCCTTCCCTTACCTCTCTGGGTAATCACAGCACAGACTCCTCCTTGCACTGTGCACGGGGGTGATGTTATGGACTATAGATGACAAATGACAGAAGGGGTTACTGATGTACTGGGTGCACAAGGTGCTGTGTGAACAAACATGAAAGAAACAGCAGGTTACACTAAGCATTGAACTGCTACTGCTGAGATGGCAAAGAAGCCTTGATTTACCCCTCAGGGACTATGAGGACCCTCTGGGGGAGGCAGATTACAAGTATTAAGCCCTGTCTCTCCCCAACACTCATCCGGCCCCTATTTCATGTGTTCTGTCTTGTTTTTTTATGTTACTAGATACAGAAATCCCCTAACAACAGAAAGTGGATAGTAAACTGCCGAGAAGGGAGACACCTAGTGGCCAAGGCTTTAGAGCAGTTTTTTTTTTTCTGGGGTAAATAGTAACTATTGGTAAATGATATGATTTACAGATATGTTACAGATGACATAGGCGATCACATGATAGGACGGCGACCATATAATGCGGCAATGCAATAACATTAGAAGCAGCAGAAATTAGGATTTCTCCCACCACTTCTTTGTATCCCCATTTTTTCCTTTGTTTTATTGCCTTCAGCTACAGATGGATCCATCTTCCTGGAGCCGAGAAGGTGAAGGGGACGTTCTGATCTTTCCTGGCTGTGATGGCCCTGCGTGCCCTGCGATCCCCCCCCCCTGCCATCACTCAGTCAGTGTTTCTCGGATGTATCACTCATTACAATCATCGATTTGCCACCTTGACTGATAAGTTGTTAGCATGTGGATGAAGTCGGTCCAGACCCCAGAGCATCAGTCTTGTCCTGAGGGACATCACTCCGAGGAGCTGTCACTGGCGACGTCTGCCTGTCTCCATGCCTCTGCTGCTTCCTATAAGGGATTCTGCTATCAGTCTGGTCATTACAGTCCTCCAGGCCTGGACCCTTCCATATAGATTGCAGCAGAGCATAATCCTGACAGGGGGCGCTGATCAGAACTGTGTTCACACTTAAAGGGGTACTTCTTCTCAACTGGTGTCAGAAAGTTATATAGATTTGTAATTTACTTCTACTTAAAAATCTCCAGTCTTCCAGTACTTATCAGCTGCTGTATGTCCTGCAGGAAGTGGTGTATTCTCTCCCGTCTTACACTCTCTGTCCTCTGTGCTCTCTGCTGCTACCTCTGTCCATGTCAGGAGAGGTTTTCTACATGTCAGACTGGAGAGAATACACCACTTCCTGCAGGACATACAGCAGCTGATAAGTACTGCAAGACTGGAGATTTTTAAATAGAAGTAAATTTCAAATTTGTATAACTTTCTGGCACCAGTTGGTTTGAAAGATTTTTTGTGTTAGAGTGCCTCTTTAAAGGTTGTGTCTAGTATTGCACCTCCAGTATGGGCTCCATTGGGATGACTGGGTCTAAGCTGCAATACCAGAGGTAACCTGCGGAGGCGTAACAGTGTATTCTGAACAACCCCTGTATATTTCCAGGGCTCAGGTCACACATCAGTACCAGAGTCCCCCAGATGTCAGGTGCCATGTACAGCACTATGGTCTTCCTATGGGCCCCTTCAGGATGACTGCCCCCTGCTGGTGCAGATATTATCCCATGGTCTGTCCAGATGGTGGATGTGGCTGGAACAGGGAAGTGTAGGGGTATGAGGCTGCAGATGATGAGAGTAGTAGTAGTCCAGGGCAGGATCCCCGCTTGGCTCTTGGGTTACATTGTTGCAGCTGATGAATCCCGCAGCCTCTGATCTTTAAGTGGATTCTTTGTATCGATTTCATAAAGCGGTTTAATCGCCTCTTCTGGTAATATGGCGGCCGGGAGCAGCGGTCAGGTGCGGCTCAGGTTACCAGGAAATCCTTCATCACACACAATCCCTCTCTCCCCGGGCGGGGAAGCCATTCATCTCCGTTCCTCATCTGCAGGTGACATCATGGATTGGTCTTATTGCCGCTCGCTCCGACCTTACAGGGAGATTATGAGCTCATTATCCAAATATTTGCCAATGCTTAAGAGGGAGTAATGTTCTGGAGGAGGCGGGGATATTCTGGAGGAGGGGAGTATTCTGGAGGGGGGGGTAATGTTCTGGAGGATGGATATTCTGGAGGAGGGGGGATATTCTGAAGGGGGGGGGGGTAATGTTCTGGAGAAGGGGGATATTCTGGAGGGGGGGTAATGTTCTGGAGGTGGGGGGGGGTAGTGTTCTGGAGGAGGGGGTAATGTTCTGGAGGATGGATATTCTGGAGGAGGGGGGTATTCTGGAGGGGGTAATGTTCTGGAGGAGGGGATATTCTGGAGGAGGGGGTATTCTGGAGGGGGGTAATGTTCTGGAGGAGGTGGGGATATTCTGGAGGAGGGGGGGGGGGTATTCGGGGGTGGGGGGGTAATGTTCTGGAGGAGGTGGGGATATTCTGGAGGAGGGGGTATTCGGGGGGTATTGTTCTGGAGGATGGATATTCTGGAGGAGGGGGATATTCTAAAGGGGGGTAATGTTCTGGAGGAGGGGGATATTCTGGAGGAGGGGGAATAATGTTCTGGAGGAGGGATATTCTGGAGGAGGGGGAATAATGTTCTGGAGGATGGATATTCTGGAGGAGGGGGGATATTCTGAAGGGGGGGTAATGTTCTGGAGGAGGGGGATATTCTGGAGGGGGTAATGTTCTGGAGGAACAGTAGAAGGGAAGTAGATACTATAAAGAGAAGTGTGTGTGTAGCTAGACCTGTGTTATCTGCAGCTGTGTGAGAGTGACATCTAGTGGTTGGAGTAAGGAACAGCGGCCTCCTGTCCTAACCTGTGACACTAGAGTGATAAACCTTTACCAAAGTGTAAATAGATGAAAGAAAACACGTTAGGACACTACATATGCTATGAGGGGCTTATTCCATGTGTTATATACACACTATGAGGGGCTTATTCCATGTGTTATATACACACTATGAGGGGCTTATTCCATGTGCTGTATACAGTATAAGGGGCTTATTCCATGTGCTGTATACAGTATGAGGGGCTTATTCCATGTGCTGTATACAGTATGAGGGGCTTTATTCCATGTGCTGTATACAGTATGAGGGGCTTATTCCATGTGCTGTATACAGTATGAGGGGCTTTATTCCATGTGCTGTATACAGTATGAGGGGCTTATTCCATGTGCTGTATACAGTATGAGGGGCTTATTCCATGTGCTGTATACAGTATGAGGGGCTTATTCCATGTGCTGTATACAGTATGAGGGGCTTATTCCATGTGCTGTATACAGTATGAGGGGCTTATTCCATGTGCTGTATACACTATAAGCGGCTTATTCCATGTGCTGTATACACTATAAGCGGCTTATTCCATGTGCTGTATACAGTATGAGGGGCTTATTCCATGTGCTGTATACAGTATGAGGGGCTTATTCCATGTGCTGTATACAGTATGAGGGGCTTATTCCATGTGCTGTATACAGTATGAGGGGCTTATTCCATGTGCTGTATACAGTATGAGGGGCTTATTCCATGTGCTGTATACAGTATGAGGGGCTTATTCCATGTGTTATATACACACTATAAGCGGCTTATTCCATGTGCTGTATACAGTATGAGGGGCTTATTCCATGTGCTGTATATACTATGAGGGGCTTATTCCATGTGCTGTATACAGTATGAGGGGCTTATTCCATGTGCTGTATATACTATGAGGGGCTTATTCCATGTGCTGTATACAGTATGAGGGGCTTATTCCATGTGCTGTATATACTATGAGGGGCTTATTCCATGTGCTGTATACAGTATGAGGGGCTTTATTCCATGTGCTGTATACACTATGAGAGGCTTATTCCATGTGCTGTATACAGTATGAGGGGCTTATTCCATGTGCTGTATACACTATGAGGGGCTTATTCCATGTGCTGTATACACTATGAGGGGCTTATTCCATGTGCTGTATACACTATGAGAGGCTTATTCCATGTGCTGTATACAGTATGAGGGGCTTATTCCATGTGCTGTATACACTATAAGCGGCTTATTCCATGTGTTATATACACACTATGAGGGGCTTATTCCATGTGCTGTATACACTATGAGAGGCTTATTCCATGTGCTGTATACACTATAAGCGGCTTATTCCATGTGCTGTATACACTATAAGCGGCTTATTCCATGTGTTGTATACACTATAAGCGGCTTATTCCATGTGCTGTATACAGTATGAGGGGCTTATTCCATGTGCTGTATACACTATGAGGGGCTTTATTCCATGTGCTGTATACAGTATGAGGGGCTTATTCCATGTGCTGTATACACTGTGAGAGGCTTATTCCATGTGTTGTATACACTGTGAGAGGCTTATTCCATGTGCTGTATACAGTATGAGGGGCTTATTCCATGTGCTGTATACACTGTGAGAGGCTTATTCCATGTGTTGTATACACTGTGAGAGGCTTATTCCATGTGCTGTATACAGTATGAGGGGCTTATTCCATGTGCTGTATACAGTATGAGGGGCTTTATTCCATGTGCTGTATACAGTATGAGGGGCTTATTCCATGTGCTGTATACACTATAAGGGGCTTATTCCATGTGCTGTATACACTATGAGGGGCTTATTCCATGTGCTGTATACAGTATGAGGGGCTTTATTCCATGTGCTGTATACAGTATGAGGGGCTTTATTCCATGTGCTGTATACAGTATGAGGGGCTTATTCCATGTGCTGTATACACTATGAGGGGCTTTATTCCATGTGCTGTATACAGTATGAGGGGCTTATTCCATGTGCTGTATACACTGTGAGAGGCTTATTCCATGTGCTGTATACAGTATGAGGGACTTTATTCCATGTGCTGTATACAGTATGAGGGGCTTTATTCCATGTGCTGTATACAGTATGAGGGGCTTTATTCCATGTGCTGTATACAGTATGAGGGGCTTATTCCATGTGCTGTATACAGTATGAGGGGCTTATTCCATGTGCTGTATACACTATAAGCGGCTTATTCCATGTGCTGTATACAGTATGAGGGGCTTATTCCATGTGCTGTATACACTATAAGCGGCTTATTCCATGTGCTGTATACACTATACAGAGAATAAAAATGTGATTTATGGGACCTGTTGGTTGGACACTTTCTGTGTGTCAAAACACCAATAGCACCAACATAATGGACAGGATCGGCACCAACATAATAGAAAGGATTGGCGCCAACATAATGGACAGGACCGGCACCAACATAATAGAAAGGATTGGCGCCAACATGATGGACAGGACCGGCACCAACATAATAGAAAGGATTGGCGCCAACATGATGGACAGGACCGGCACCAACATAATAGAAAGGATTGGCGCCAACATGATGGACAGGACCGGCACCAACATAATAGAAAGGATTGGCGCCAACATGATGGACAGGAATGGCACCAACATATTGAACAGAAGCAGCACCAACAACATAATGGACAAAACAGATAACAACATAATGGACAGGACCAGCACCAACGGAATGGACAGTACTGACACCAACATAATGGACAGGACCAGCACCAACATAATGGACAGTACTGACACCAACATAATGGACAGGACCAGCACCAACATAATGGATAGGACCGGCACCAACATAATGGACAAGCTGGCATCAACATAATGGACAAGACCGGCATCAACATAATGGTCAAGACTGGCACCAACATAATGGACAGGACCGGCACCAACATAATGAACAGGATCGACACCAACATAATGGACAGGACCGGCACCAACATAATGGACAGGACCGGCACCAACATAATGGACAGGACCAGCACCAACATAATGGACAGGACCAGCACCAACATAATGAACAGGACCAGCACCAACATAATGGACAGGACCGGCACCAACATAATGGACAGGACCAGCACTAACATAATGAACAGGACCAGCACCAACATAATGGACAGGACCGGCACCAACATAATGGACAGGACCGGCACTAACATAATGGACAGGACCGGCACCAACATAATGGACAGGACCAGCACCAACATAATGGACAGGACCAGCACCAACATAATTTATTTATTTTTCTGCCAGAAAGGATGGAGAGGAACACAAGACATACAGGGATGGATCTATAGATGGGTACACCTATGAATCTCCTCCCTCATCTCCACCTACCATCCTTCCCGTGCTCTGCGTTCCACTAATGATCTTCCACTAACATCTTCTATAATCAGAACCTCACACTCCGGCCTCCGGGACTTCTCTCGTGCTGCACCAGTTCTCTGGAACGCTTTACCCAAAGAGCTCAGACTTATCTCCAAATCCCACAGTTTCCAGCGTGTCCTGAAGACTCATCTCTTCAGGCCTATAACATTCCCTAATCCCGTCTCCCTCTCTGCTACCCCTTCTCCATCCACTATATACCCTCCTTGGTGCCATCTACTTTCTACCTGAACCGAGACAATGGCGTGTGTCCGGCTCTCCCAATCACCTTTAGGCACTGTGCGACTATGTACAATGACTGAAACATCGGCAAATAAAGCACTTGCTGCCTCTTGTGTCCCCCCAGTCCTCCTAGAGTGTAAGCTCTTGTGAGCAGGACATCTATAGGTGGATGGGTGAATGTTCAGTTCTGTGGATGGATGATTCTATGAATAGATGGATCTATGGATAATAAACAAACAGCCTTATGGTTGAATTGATCTATGGATGGATGGATAGTTGGATCCATAGGAGGATGAATCAATAATGAAGAGTAGATTGGGTAGCTTTATGGATGACTTTATGGATGACTATCTGATCTGATGATCTGTGTATGGATGGTCCATGGATGGTTGGATCTGTAGATGGGTAGATCTATGGAGGAATCGATTGATGGATGGGTCTCTTAATGGATAGATCGATGGACGTTGAATCTATACATGGGTAGATCTATGGATGGATCTCAGGATGATGGATCTCTTAATGGGTAGATCGATGGATCAATGATGTATGGCTGTTGGATATGTTGATGGGTCGATCTATGGATGGATGACGAATGGATGTTGGATCTTTAGTTGGGCAGATCTGTGGATGGAAGATATAGTGATGTTGGATGTAAAAATGAGTAGATCTATGAAAGGATCTATGGCTGAATCTATTAATGGGTAGATCTATGGATAGATGCCTTGAGTAGATCACTTGATGGTTGAGTAGATCTACAGATGGCTATGTGGATGGATGAACCTATGGCAGATAAATGGATAGATCTATGGATGGATGATGTCTGGATGTTGAATCTAAAGGTAGGTAGATCTATGGATAGATCTGAGGATTATGTATATCTTAATGGGTAGATCGATGGAAGGATGATGTATGGATGTTGGATCTATTGAAGGGTCTATGGATGTTGAATCTTTAGCTGGCTAGATCTCTGGAGGGATCTATGGATGGAAGGATCTTTTAATTGGTAGCTCTATGAATGGATGATCTAGGGATGCTGGATCTATAGATGGGCTGATCTATGGAGGGATCTATAGATTGACAGATTGATGAATGATCTTATGGAGAGATCTGTAGATCGATATAGGAATGGATGGATTTATAAACAGATATAATCCCAGAGTTACACCAGTCTCCATACAGTCTTCAGCCATTGTTCTCTGTTATCAGCCATTGTTGTAGAGCGCTCCACCGTGACTGATACAATGTGACAGCCGCTCGGCTCTTATGTTTTCTACGTCTTCCGTACAATCTGGTAACTTTATCTAAGTAAAACAATTCAGTCATCGCTGCAGAATGAGATGTGTCAGGCGGGGGCCCCTCATAGCTGGCGGAGGCTTTGGGCCCCCATTATCCCTAATGACTCCAGGAGATCTCTGGTGCGTGAGTGTAACAGGAGGGATAATATTCCATAACGGAGCATTAGGGATCTGAGGGGCCAGGTGTTACACTAGCCGGCTCCAATCTCCGCAGCTTCCACTCTATAGCCCCGGTATTAGCCGCAGAGCCTGAAATAATAGATCAAATTAGGAGGAATTCCAGCCCCAGCTAATGGAGGATTAGAGCCCCCTCAGCCATGTGCGGGGGGCAGCGCCCATGTCAGCAATACTGACTGCTCCAGGTGGGGGGCATCATCTACATCTTCAGGAGCTCCCTCATTGCCCCTACCTGCTGGCCTTCAGGACATGCTGGGAGTTGTAGTTCTGCAGCCTGAGAGCCAAAGGTTGGGGAGCACAACTATACAGGGTGCAGAGGTAACAGGACCCACTAAGCTTTATACACAGGACACATTGGGCAGGGGCCCTGTGGCATCGGGTGCCTCCCGCTCCTCTACGTCTGCGGCCACAGAAGATGCTGAGCTGTAATTTATTGTCCAGGATTCAGATCTTCATCGATGTTTCTGCCCCTCAGACCGGACTTTTCTCATCTCCGTCATGTCGGATGGTCCGGGGCGCGGCGGTCTCTATACAGGGTCGTACGTTATCGCTTGTCATCCCCCATAAAGCCTCGGTAACGGCCTCAATCATCAGATTACTCCATGGTAATTGATATTAAAATTGATTAAGTGCTCGTCATGGCGCTAATGTAATTAAAGAGGCGATTCTACATGGCGAAGGAGGAGGAGGGGGAGGGGTGGCTTCAACCGAGACGGCGAGGAAATGAGGAAAAGGGATCAGTATGGTCTACGGTGATCGCTGATCCAGAACGTCACTGCCACTACACATAGAGGATCCTGGGAATCAGGGCTGATCCAGAACGTCACTGCCACTACACATAGAGGATCCTGGGAATCAGGGCTGATCCAGAACGTCACTGCCACTACACATAGAGGATCCTGGGAATCAGGGCTGATCCAGAGCGTCACTGCCACTACACATAGAGGATCCTGGGAATCAGGGCTGATCCAGAGCATCACTGCCACTACACATAGAGGATCCTGGGAATCAGGGCTGATCCAGAGCATCACTGCCACTACACATAGAGGATCCTGGGAATCAGGGCTGATCCAGAGCGCGACTGTTACTACACATAGAGGATCCTGGGAATCAGGGCTGATCCAGAGCGCGACTGTTACTACACATAGAGGATCCTGGGAATCAGGGCTGATCCAGAACGTCACTGCCACTACACATAGAGGATCCTGGGAATCAGGGCTGATCCAGAACGTCACTGCCACTACACATAGAGGATCCTGGGAATCAGGGCTGATCCAGAGCGTCACTGCCACTACACATAGAGGATCCTGGGAATCAGGGCTGATCCAGAGCATCACTGCCACTACACATAGAGGATCCTGGGAATCAGGGCTGATCCAGAGCATCACTGCCACTACACATAGAGGATCCTGGGAATCAGGGCTGATCCAGAGCGCGACTGTTACTACACATAGAGGATCCTGGGAATCAGGGCTGATCCAGAGCGCGACTGTTACTACACATAGAGGATCCTGGGAATCAGGGCTGATCCAGAACGTCACTGCCACTACACATAGAGGATCCTGGGAATCAGGGCTGATCCAGAGCGTGACTGCCACTACACATAGAGGATCCTGGGAATCAGGGCTGATCCAGAGCGTCACTGCCACTACACATAGAGGATCCTGGGAATCAGGGCTGATCCAGAGCGTCACTGCCACTACACATAGAGGATCCTGGGAATCAGGGCTGATCCAGAGCGAGACTGCCACTACACATAGAGGATCCTGGGAATCAGGGCTGATCCAGAGCGTGATTGCCACTACACATAGAGGATCCTGGGAATCAGGGCTGATCCAGAGCGTCACTGCCACTACACATAGAGGATCCTGGGAATCAGGGCTGATCCAGAGCGTGACTGCCACTACACATAGAGGATCCTGGGAATCAGGGCTGATCCAGAGCGTCACTGCCACTACACATAGAGGATCCTGGGAATCAGGGCTGATCCAGAGCGTCACTGCCACTACACATAGAGGATCCTGGGAATCAGGGCTGATCCAGAGCGTGACTGCCACTACACATAGAGGATCCTGGGAATCAGGGCTGATCCAGAGCGTCACTGCCACTACACATAGAGGATCCTGGGAATCAGGGCTGATCCAGAGCGTCACTGCCACTACACATAGAGGATCCTGGGAATCAGGGCTGATCCAGAACGTCACTGCCACTACACATAGAGGATCCTGGGAATCAGGGCTGATCCAGAACGTCACTGCCACTACACATAGAGGATCCTGGGAATCAGGGCTGATCCAGAGCGTCACTGCCACTACACATAGAGGATCCTGGGAATCAGGGCTGATCCAGAGCGTCACTGCCACTACACATAGAGGATCCTGGGAATCAGGGCTGATCCAGAGCGTGACAGTTACTACACATAGAGGATCCTGGGAATCAGGGCTGATCCAGAGCGTCACTGCCACTACACATAGAGGATCCTGGGAATCAGGGCTGATCCAGAACGTCACTGCCACTACACATAGAGGATCCTGGGAATCAGGGCTGATCCAGAGTGTGACTGCCACTACACATAGAGGATCCTGGGAATCAGGGCTGATCCAGAGCGTGACTGCCACTACACATAGAGGATCCTGGGAATCAGGGCTGATCCAGAGCGTGACTGCCACTACACATAGAGGATCCTGGGAATCAGGGCTGATCCAGAGCGTCACTGCCACTACACATAGAGGATCCTGAGAATCAGGGCTGATCCAGAGCGTCACTGCCACTACACATAGAGGATCCTGGGAATCAGGGCTGATCCAGAGCATCACTGCCACTACACATAGAGGATCCTGGGAATCAGGGCTGATCCAGAGCATCACTGCCACTACACATAGAGGATCCTGGGAATCAGGGCTGATCCAGAGCGTGACTGCCACTACACATAGAGGATCCTGGGAATCAGGGCTGATCCAGAGCGTCACTGCCACTACACATAGAGGATCCTGGGAATCAGGGCTGATCCAGAGCATCACTGCCACTACACACAGAGGATCCTGGGAATCAGGGCTGATCCAGAACGTCACTGCCACTACACATAGAGGATCCTGGGAATCAGGGCTGATCCAGAACGTCACTGCCACAACACATAGAGGATCCTGGGAATCAGGGCTGATCCAGAGCGTCACTGCCACTACACATAGAGGATCCTGGGAATCAGGGCTGATCCAGAGCGTCACTGCCACTACACATAGAGGATCCTGGGAATCAGGGCTGATCCAGAGCGTCACTGCCACTACACATAGAGGATCCTGGGAATCAGGGCTGATCCAGAGCGTCACTGCCACTACACATTGGGGGGGGGGGGGTGGTGTTAAGGCTGCCCTGTCTGGTCCAAACCCATCTGCAGGATCCATGGAGGCCGCACCTCATACTATACAGGATCTGCTGCTGATATCTAAAGTGACATGACATGGATATGGGGTCTGGGCCCTGGGGGTCACAGGTTTTTGGGGGCGCAAGGGAGACACATTACTAGGATATGGGGTCCAGGCCTCAGGGGTGAAAGGTATGGGGGGCACATGCTGGGATATGGAGTCCTGGCCTTGGGGGTCATAGGTTTTGGGGGCCACAAGGTGGACCCATCACTGGGATATGGGGTCCAGGTCTAGGGGGTGAAAGGTTTGGGAGACACAAAGTGGACACATCACAGGGATATGGCATACAGGCCTCGGGGTGACAGGTTTTGAGAGGCACAAGGGAAACACATCAATGGGATAAGGGGTCCAGGCCTAAGGAGACACAGGTTTTGGGGGGCACCAGTTGGACACATCACAGGGCTAGGTGGACACATGACAGGGCTGTGGGCTCTGGGCCTCAGGATGTTGCACAGTTTTATATCAGCTCCAGCAGGTTACATGACCGCCCATCTGTCCGTCTGATTCCCCCCTCCCAGAGCTGGATGGGTTTCATGGAGGGCAGAGGGCATGCTGGGAGGGATAGTTGGAGGCTCTGGTTCTCCTTATCTGTGTGACCTAGAACCCTGCCATCCCCTTCTGTGAGCCGTGAGCGTCCGTGCCGGCAGGTTTCTCATTGCCGCCTCCATTATGACTCTATTAGGCTGGATTGGAAGCATACGGCTGTAGTGGCGGATTCATTGCACATTTCCTCTTATCGGCCGGTGTATAAATCCAGACACAGCTGCGGAGAATTCCCACATCCACAGAGCAGCTGCCTCATAACCTATTAATACATTACAATGCAGTCACCGCAGAACGGTGAATAAATCTCATCACATTCGACTTCTGAGAGACCAATAAAAAACAAATCCACAGTAATGGAGGATATTAGGGTGACGGTTCCTTAATGTTCACACCTGGGGCCGGGCCCATAAAGTCACCAAACTCTCCAAGTAATGGAGCCGCTAATATCTGCCGCCACGCAAGAGTTAAAACAATTCCCGATATTTGGCTGCGCAGAGCGCGGCTTTACAGGGTGGGGGAGGGGACACACGCTTTATGGTCGCTCCATATAAAAGAATTGGATTCTCAGCTTCCAAAATTCCATTAAATTGTGATTTTACAAGCTCTGGAATATAATATAATTTTGCCAGGACGTTGTTTGGAGGCTCATGCATATAAACATGGGGAATTCTCCGCCGATTTTCAGTGAAACATTAAATGCGTCTGGGTACGACCTCTGCAGACGTGTACTGTGAGGATGGCGACATGGGGGATGGCGTCCGGGGGTTAACACCTGCCCTGCGGAATTATGGAAGGAGTATAAGCTATCAGTTCTAATTAGCCCCGATCACCTGTATGATCTCCAGTCACCTGTATGATCCCCAGTCACCTGTATGAGGCCCGGTCACCTGTATGAGCTCCGATCACCTGTATGAGCCCCGATCACCTGTATGAGCCCCGATCACCTGTATGATCTCCAGTCACCTGTATGAGCCCCGGTCCCCTGTATGAGCCCCGATCACCTGTATGAGCCCCGATCACCTGTATAATCTCTAGTCACCTGTATGAGCCCCTGTCACCTGTATGAGCCCCAATCACCTGTATGATCCCCAGTCACCTGTATAATCTCCAGTCACCTGTATGAGCCCCTGTCACCTGTATGAGCCCCAATCACCTGTATGTTTTCCAGTCACCTGTATAATCTCCAGTCACCTGTATGAGCCCCTGTCACCTGTATGATCCCCGGTCACCTGTATGATCCCCGGTCACCTGTATGAGCCCCGGTCACCTGTATGATCTCCAGTCACCTGTATGAGGCCCGGTCACCTGTATGATCTCCAGTCACCTGTATGAGCCCCGGTCCCCTGTATGAGCCCCGATCACCTGTATGAGCCCCGATCACCTGTATGAGCCCCGGTCCCCTGTATGATCTCCAGTCACCTGTATGAGCCCCGGTCACCTGTATGAGCCCCGATCACCTGTATGATCCCCGGTCACCTGTATGAGCCCCGGTCTCCTGTATGATCTCCAGTCACCTGTATGAGGCCCGGTCACCTGTATGATCTCCAGTCACCTGTATGATCCCCGGTCACCTGTATGAGCCCCGATCACCTGTATGATCTCCAGTCACCTGTATGAGCCCCTGTCACCTGTATGATCCCGGGTCACCTGTATGATCCCCAGTCACCTGTATGATCCCCAGTCCCCTGTATGATCCCCAGTCCCCTGTATGAGCCCCTGTCACCTGTATGATCCCCGGTCCCCTGTATGAGCTCCGATCACCTGTATGAGCTCCCATCACCTGTTTGAGCTCCTATCCCCTGTATGAGCTCCAATCACCTGTATGAGCCCTGGTCACCTGTATGATCTCCAGTCACCTGCATGAGCCCCGATCACCTGTATGATCTCCAGTCACCTGTATGAGCCCCTGTCACCTGTATGATCCCGGGTTACCTGTATGATCCCCAGTCACCTGTATGATCCCCAGTCCCCTGTATGATCCCCAGTCCCCTGTATGAGCCCCTGTCACCTGTATGATCCCCGGTCCCCTGTATGAGCTCCGATCACCTGTATGAGCTCCCATCACCTGTTTGAGCTCCTATCCCCTGTATGAGCTCCAATCACCTGTATGAGCCCTGGTCACCTGTATGATCTCCAGTCACCTGCATGAGCCCCGATCACCTGCATGAGCTCCGATCACCTGTATGAGGCCCGGTCACCTGTATGAGCCTTGATCACCTGTATGATCTCCAGTCACCTGTATGAGCCCCGGTCACCTGTATGATCTCCAGTCACCTGTATGAGCTCCAATCACCTGTATGAGCCCCGGTCACCTGTATGATCTCCAATCACCTGCATGAGCCCCGATCACCTGCATGAGCTCCGATCACCTGTATGAGCCCCGGTCACCTGTATGAGCCCCGATCACCTGTATGAGCCCCGATCACCTGTATGAGCCCCGGTCACCTGTATGAGCCCCGGTCCCCTGTATGAGCCCCGATCACCTGTATGAGCCCCGATCACCTGTATGATCCCCAGTCACCTGTATGAGCCCCAGTCACCTGTATGAGCTCCGGTCACCTGTATGATCTCCAGTCACCTGTATGAGTGCCGGTCACCTGTATGATCTCCAGTCACCTGTATGATCTCCAGTCACCTGTATGAGTGCCGGTCACCTGTATGATGTCCAGTCACCTGTATGAGCCCTGGTCACCTGTTTAATACTTTTCAGTCCATACTACACTGATGTAAATAACTATTGGCTCTATAATCCTCTGAGGTTTATAATACTCTCTTGCCTGTAATAGTCTCTGTTCTGCCTCCAGGACATTTGTTCCATGTTGTTGTCGTGCGGTTAGTTTGGCGATGATCACAGGAAGCCGCACGCGTCTCTGTATCTACTTCCAAGCGTTTCATCACTGCCAGTGACAGTCACACAGGGATGTCACTCTGACACTGACACCTTCCGTCTGTAATACATCCAAACAATGGGAATACTGCCCGACACAGATGTGCAGCGAGAGGACTGTAAAATACATTGTATCTACGAGGAAGAGAAGAAATAGGATGAAATAACATTTCTTACAGTCTTCCCTCTATACTGGGGCCCAAGGGACCAACACCTGGAAACCACAATGGTGTCACCTGTATGATCTCCAGTCACCTATATGATCCCCAATCACCTGTATGATCTCCGACCACCTGTATGATCTCCAGTCACCTATATGATCCCCAATCACCTGTATGATCTCCGACCACCTGTATGAGCCCCAATCACCTGTATAATCTCCGACCACCTGTATGAGCCCCAATCACCTGTATGATCTCCGACCACCTGTATGATCTCCAGTCACCTGTATGAGCCCCAATCACCTGTATGATCTCCGACCACCTGTATGAGCCCCAATCACCTGTATGATCTCCGACCACCTGTATGAGCCCTGACCGCCTGTATGTGCTCCAATAATCTGTATGAGCTCCAGTTACCTGTATGTTTTCCACCTATATGAGCTACATTACCCGTATGAGCCACAGTCACCTGTATGAGCTCCGGTCACTTGTATGAGCCCCCATAACCTGTTTGAGCTCCAGTCACCAGTATTAGCCCGAATCACTTGTATGAGCCCCCATCATCTCTATAAGCTCCAGTCACCTGCATGAGCCCAGATCACCTGTATGAGCCCCGATCCCCAGTATGAGCCCCGATCACCTGCATGAGCCCTGATCACCTGTATGAGCCCTGATCACCTGTATGAGTTCTGGTCACCTGTATGAGCTGAAGTCACCTGTATGAACTGCAGTCACCTGTCTGAGCACTGGTCACCTGTATGAGCTCCAATCACCTGTATGAGCTCCGATCACCTGTATGAGCCCCGGTCCCCTGTATGAGCCCTGATCACCTGTATGATTCCCGGTCACCTGTATGAGTTCCGGTCACCTGTATGAGCCCTGATCACTTGTATGATTTCCGGTCACCTGTATGAGCTGCAGTCACCTGTATGAGCTCCGATCACCTGCATGAGCTCCAATCACCTGTATGAGCTCCAATCACCTGTATGAGCTCCAATCACCTGTATGAGCTCCAATGACCAGTATGAGCTCCGATCCCCAGTATGAGCCCCGTTAACCTGTATGAGCTCCGATCACCTGTATGAGCTCCAATCACCTGTATGAGCTCCAATGACCAGTATGAGCTCCGATCCCCAGTATGAGCCCCGTTAACCTGTATGAGCTCCGATCACCTGTATGAGCTCCGATCACCTGTATGAGCTCCGATCACCTGTATGAGTCCAGATAACCTACAAGAGCTCCGGTCACCTGTATGAGCTCCCATCACCTGTTTGAGCTCCAATCCCCTGTATGAGCTCCGATCCCCTGTATGATCCCCGGTCACCTGTATGAGCGCTGGTCACCTGTATGAGCTCCGATCCCCAGTATGAGCCCAGATAACCTGTATGAGCTCCGATCACCTGTATGAGCTCCAATCACCTGTATGAGCCCTGGTCCCCTGTATGAGCCCTGATCACCTGTATGAGCTCCGATCACCTGTATGAGCCCTGGTCCCCTGTATGAGCCCTGATCACCTGTATGAGTTCCGGTAACCTGTATGAGCTGCAGTCACCTGTATGAGCTCCAATCACCTGCATGAGCTCCAATCACCTGCATGAGCTCCAATCACCTGTATGATCCCCGGTCACCTGTATGAGCCCTGGTCACCTGTATGAGCTCCGATCCCCAGTATGAGCCCCGATAACCTGCATGAGCTCCAATCACCTGTATTAGCTCCGATCACCTGTATTAGCTCCGATCACCTGTATTAGCTCCGATCACCTGTATGAGCCCTGATCACCTGTATTAGCTCCGATCACCTGTATTAGCTCCGATCACCTGTATGAGCCCTGATCACCTGTATGAGCCCTGATCACCTGTATGAGCTCCAATCACCTTTATGAGCTCCAATCACCTGTATGAGCCCTGGTCACCTGCATGAGCTCCGATCACCTGTATGAGTCTCCTCCTCCAGACTCCTCTGTCTCCTCCTCCAGACTCCTCTGTCTCCTCCTCCAGACTTTTCTGTCTCCTCCTCCAGACTTCTCTGCTCCTTCCATAGAGAATGTGTGAGTAAATTGCAGGGAAATGTCATTGCGCTGTGGTTATCCATCCAGCAGAGCGTTCTAATCATTACCGCATGGTGTGAACCGGGTCAGAGCATCAAACCAAGTAGCTGTGTTCTCCGTGACTTCTCTGCTTCTATACACCAGAGCAGTCAGAGTTCCCCCGTACACCCCCAATATATTGGTGATTGGAACCCCGCTGTGGAGACGCGGCCTTGGTGGGCGGTGAGGGGTAATTTCCCACCGGTGATTGATGGGACGTGTGGTATTGAGCGGCTGCGCTATCTCATTGACAACGGCCGGATGATAAATCGTCCCCATAAATAAGAATAGCGCTGTCTGCTGCTGAACAAAGTAATAGAACCGCCATCTAACTGCATCCTGTGCGTCTTATCATCCCCAGGATACGTTCCACCACCGGCGACACATTGTCACAAACACCGCACCATACCGCCAATGTGACTTAACCATTTCCATCAATGATGCCCCAAAATGGAGGGGGCAAAGCAAAATGGGGAGGATCCCCCGGTGGGCCCCCAGCTTTAGAACCTGCACAAACACTCACTGACATGTTGGGATCATTCCCTCTGGTGGCCCTCAGGATCATTCCCTCTGGTGGCCCTCAGGATCATTCCCTCTGGTGGCCCCTAGGATCATTCCCTCTGGTGGCCCTCAGGATCATTCCTTCTGGTGGCCTTTAGGATCATTCCCTCTGGTGGCCCTCAGGATCATTCCCTCTGGTGGCCCTCAGGATCATTCCCTCTGGTGGCCCTCAGGATCATTCCCTCTGGTGGCCCTCAGGATCATTCCCTCTGGTGGCCCTCAGGATCATTCCCTTTGGTGGCCCTCAGGATCATTCCCTCTGGTGGCCCTCAGGATCATTCCCTCTGGTGGCCTTTAGGATCATTCCCTCTGGTGGCCCTCAGGGTCATTTCCTCTGGTGGCCCTCAGGGTCATTTCCTCTGGTGGCCCTCAGGATCATTTCCTCTGGTGGCCCTCAGGATCATTCCCTCTGGTGGCCCTCCCAGATACCCCAGTCTGACATTGCGGGGAGTGATGGATTCCTCCCAGGCCTTATCTATAGGAAAGTCTCCGCAGTGTTGAGGCTCCAGTAGTGGTGGACGCCGGCCCTTTAATAGGCATGTCCCCCTCCTCCCTGGTGAGATCCCCCGCTCCCCCTGCGCCATTCCCTGGATATTATACATTATTATTATTATCCTCCGAATGGTTCGGGCACAATTGACTTTTTGGTGATGCGGAAAGTCATTGTTGCCGTCCTGAGAGGCGACTGTCACAGCGCACGACCCACCGCCCGCAGGCTGCCAGAGGCTCCTGTACCCCCCCCCCCCCCCCCAAACACTTAACATTTACCGTCACATTAAATGACTCGTCCGGGAGAGAAATAAAGAAATATTGAAAAAAGATACAAATGACCACATTACCCTGATACTGGGGGTCCGAACTGGAGAATAGTGAGAATCAGCTGAGAGCAGGACTGACTATATACTGGAGTCTGGAGCTCACAGAGCATTGTCTACACTGGATACAGCTGAGAGCAGGACTAGCTATGTACAATTATCAGTCTGGAGTTCACAGAGCATTGTCTACACTGGATACAGAGCAGGACTAGCTATGTACAATGTATCAGTCTGGAGCTCACAGAGCATTGTCTACACTAGATAGAGAGCAGGACTAGCTATGTACAATGTATCATTCTGGAGCTCACAGAGCATTATCTACACTGTATACAGCTGAGAGCAGGACTAGCTATGTACAATGTATCAGTCTAGAGCTCACAGAGCATTGTCTACACTGGATACAGCTGAGAGCAGGACTAGCTATGTACAATGTATCAGTCTGGAGCTCACAGAGCATTGTCTACACTGGATACAGAGCAGGACTAGCTATGTACAATGTATCAGTCTGGAGCTCACAGAGCATTGTCTACACTGGATACAGAGCAGGACTAGCTATGTACAATGTATCAGCCTGGAGCTCACAGAGCATTGTCTACACTGGATACAGCAGAGAGCAGGACTAGCTATGTACAATGTATCAGTCTAGAGCTCACAGAGCATTGTCTACACTGGATACAGCAGAGAGCAGGACTAGCTATGTACAATGTATCAGTCTAGAGCTCACAGAGCATTGTCTACACTGGATACAGAGCAGGACTAGCTATGTACAATGTATCAGTCTGGAGCTCACAGAGCATTGTCACACTGGACCCTTATGAGATCCTGACTACAGATAAGCAGCTGATCCCAGGTACCATCCGGAGCGATTCGGACACCATAGAGATTCGCCATTAATATTCGCACCAGATTTTTGGTGATGAAATATCCAGACACCGGGGAGGAGGCTGCGGCCGCGTCTGTAAAACATTCAACAAAAGCGTCAGCGAGACGAGCGTCTCATTGTATCGGCCGCCATATGTTCTGTGGGGGAGAAAATATTGACTCAGAATTTAAATAGAACATTTCAGAACCAGAGCGCAGGACGTGTGCAGAGCGAGAGATCATATCCCCGTGTATATACAGAAACTATCACCCCCAGCATCCTATTATTACCAATAATCATCACTATCGCCCCCAGCATCCAATAGTTACTATTGATCACTATCACCCCCATCCTCCTATTACTATAATCACTATCACCCCCATCCTCCTATTATTATTACTATTATTGTTCTCACCCCCATCATTACTATTATCACTATCACCCCTATCATTACTATTACTATAATCACTATCACCCCCATCCTCCTATTACTATAATCACCATCACCCCCATCCTCCTATTACTATAATCACCATCACCCCCATCACTACTATTATCACTATCACCCCCATCCTCCTATTACTATAATCACTATCCCCCCCATCCTCCTATTACTATAATCACTACCCCCCCATCCTCCTATTACTATAATCACTACCCCCCCATCCTCCTATTACTATAATTACTACCCCCCCATCCTCCTATTACTATAATCACTATCCCCCCCATCCTCCTATTACTATAATCACTACCCCCCCATCCTCCTATTACTATAATCACTATCCCCCCCATCCTCCTATTACTATAATCACTACCCCCCATCCTCCTATTACTATTATCACTATCACCCCCATCCTCCTATTACTATAATCACTATCCCCCCCATCCTCCTATTACTATAATCACTATCCCCCCCATCCTCCTATGGCCACCATGGGGCTGTACCTGATGAGATTATAATCTCCAGGCTATAATATACGGCCGCAGCAGGTGGGTGAGGAGTGGGCGCTGTGGACGCGCCGGTTACGATGTGTTGATCTTCGCTGCCGATCAATGATGTGGGATCAGCGTCCGGAGCTGTGCGGCCACGAGAAGCCTCTTTATGGACTATTAAAGGAGAACGTACAATTTATGGGGTATCAATACCTATCAGCCCGGGACCACCTCCACCACACAATCCCAACAATGGCGCATAGTCAGCGACCGATAGAACGAGACCCCCGGGAGATGGAGGCAGCAGAGGCCATAGAGAGGGGAGGTCACAGATATAGTATATAGGACCCCCACTGCCTGTGTATAGGGGGGAGGAATCATGATGTCACAGCTATAGTATATCGGTCCCCCACTGCCTGTATATAGGTGGGGGGGAGGGGAGTATCATGATGTCACAGCTATAGTATATAGGACCCCACTGCCTGTATATAGGGGGAGGGATGTATCATGATGTCACAGCTATAGTATATAGGACCCCCACTGCCTGTATATAGGGGAGGGATGTATCATGATGTCACAGCTATAGTATATAGGACCCCCACTGTCTGTATATAGGGGGGGGGGATGTATCATGATGTCACAGCTATAGTATATAGGACCCCCACTGCCTGTATATATAGGGGAGGGATGTATCATGATGTCACAGCTATAGTATATAGGACCCCACTGCCTGTATATAGGGGGGGGGGATGTATCATGATGTCACAGCTATAGTATATAGGACCCCCACTGCCTGTATATAGGGGGGAGGGGAGTATCATGATGTCACAGCTATAGTATATAGGACCCCACTGCCTGTATATAGGGGGGGATGTATCATAATGTCACAGCTATAGTATATACAACCCCCACTGCCTGTATATAGGGGAGGGATGTATCATGATGTCACAGCTATAGTATATAGGACCCCCACTGCCTGTATATAGGGGAGGGATGTATCATGATGTCACAGCTATAGTATATAGGACCCCCACTGCCTGTATATATGGGGGCGATGTATTATGATGTCACAGCTATAGTATATACAACCCCCACTGCCTGTATATAGGGGAGGGATGTATCATGATGTCACAGCTATAGTATATAGGACCCCCACTGCCTGTATATAGGGGGGGGATGTATCATGATGTCACAGCTATAGTATATAGGACCCCCACTGCCTGTATATAGGGGAGGGATGTATCATGATGTCATAGCTATAGTATATAGGACCCCCACTGCCTGTATATAGGGGGGGGATGTATCATGATGTCATAGCTATAGTATATAGGACCCCAGTGCCTGTATATAGGGGGGGATGTATCATGATGTCACAGCTATAGTATATAGGACCCCCACTGCCTGTATATAGGGGAGGGATGGATCATGATGTCACAGCTATAGTATATAGGACCCCCACTGCCTGTATATAGGGGGGGGATGTATCATGATGTCACAGCTATAGTATATAGGACCCCCACTGCCTGTATATAGGGGGGGGGGATGTATCATGATGTCATAGCTATAGTATATAGGACCCCCACTGCCTGTATATAGGGGGGAGGGATGTATCATGATGTCACAGCTATAGTATATAGGACCCCCACTGCCTGTATATAGGGGGGAGGGATGTATCATGATGTCACAGCTATAGTATATAGGACCCCCACTGCCTGTATATAGGGGAGGGATGTATCATGATGTCATAGCTATAGTATATAGGACCCCCACTGCCTGTATATAGGGGGGGGGATGTATCATGATGTCACAGCTATAGTATATAGGACCCCCACTGTCTGTATATAGGGGGAGGGATGTATCATGATGTCACAGCTATAGTATATAGGACCCCCACTGCCTGTATATAGGGGGAGGGATGTATCATGATGTCACAGCTATAGTATATAGGACCCCCACTGCCTGTATATAGGGGGAGGGATGTATCATGATGTCACAGCTATAGTATATAGGACCCCCACTGCCTGTATATAGGGGGAGGAATGTATCATGATGTCACAGCTATAGTATATAGGACCCCCACTGCCTGTATATAGGGGGAGGGATGTATCATGATGTCACAGCTATAGTATATAGGACCCCCACTGCCTGTATATAGGGGGAGGAATGTATCATGATGTCACAGCTATAGTATATAGGACCCCCACTCTCTGTATATAGGGGGAGGGATGTATCATGATGTCACAGCTATAGTATATAGGACCCCCACTGCCTGTATATAGGGGGAGGGATGTATCATGATGTCACAGCTATAGTATATAGGACCCCCACTGTCTGTATATAGGGGGGGATGTATCATGATGTCACAGCTATAGTATATAGGACCCCCACTGCCTGTATATAGGGGGGAGGGATGTATCATGATGTCACAGCTATAGTATATAGGACCCCCACTCTCTGTATATAGGAAGTGATGTATCATTATGTCACAGCTCTAGTGTACAGGACCCCTTGCCATTATATTGGGGTCCTCATGTTACACCTGCCCCCCTATAGCTGATGTAGATTGGGGGTCTCCGGTCATAGTAGGGGACACTCGGGGGCCATTCTCTCAGCTCATATATTATAACAGAAACCTGAACCTATAAAATGTCTTTTCCTGAGGTGTTATAAGACCCTCCATAACATCTGCCGAAATGTCAGAAGTCACAGCGCCATAAAGCTGTCAGTGCGGGGAGGGGGGCTCGGAGCCGCCACTCAGGGGTCTGTGCTCACATACTGAGATGATAGAATGATATACGAAACCAGTATGAGATCCCTGCACGCTTACCAGGAACAGCGCCGTACAATCAGTAGTGGCCATACCCGGTACTGCAGCTGGCCTCCAGTCCAGGGCTCACTCCATTGCTGTGCTGGGGCCCTGGGGGTCATTGTATGGGGCCCCTCCAGGGGATCAGGAGACCAGAGACGCTGGATATAAAAACGTTACAGTGTGAATGGTGACAATCTGTGTACAGCGCTGCAGAATAGGTTGGTGCTATAGAAGAGATGATGGTGTTGGGGTGCAGCAGTGGTACCCCGGCTCTGTCTCTACCACTTTTCACCAGCAACAGAACATTACACCGATGTCACTGCCAGCGCAGATCATATATAATGGGAGAGTGATCTGCAGAACATTGCCCTGTCTTCTCCACCTCCTGATACATAGTAATATCCTGCAGATTATTACACCTGTGACCTCTCTACAGATGTGCAGCACATCGCTCTGTCCTCTCTACCTCCTGATACATAGTGATATATCCTGCAGATTATTACACCCCTGACCTCTCTACAGATCTGCAGCACATCGCTCTGTCCTCTCCACCTCCTGATAAATAGTGATATATCCTGCAGATTATTACACCCCTGACCTCTCTACAGATCTGCAGCACATCGCTCTGTCCTCTCTACCTCCTGACACATAGTGATATATCCTGCAGATTATTGCACTCAGAAAGCAGGATATCCCAGGGTTCCCTGAGCAGCACAGAGTATGTCAGGAATCACCTGTGCCTATGGGGCGGCCATCAGTATGCACACAGGCCCCCGGCTCACAGATAGAGATGGCGCTGGCGCCTGTACCCTCCGCCTGACATTCACTGCGGCTGCCAGCTTGGCTTTCGGTGCCAGGTGGTGATCAGCTTGAAAATGAACACTTTGGAGGCTGGAGAGAGTAATGTACACAGGACTGCTTAACACATCTGATGTAATTGACATATTTCAGAGCGAGTGATTTTCAATAAGAACACAAGGTTTTGCGCGGAGGGCAGCCATGCGACGCCGCGCTCCGGCCCCCGGAGTTTTCGCTTGTTTATCTGAATCTGATCCGTCTATAAATTGACTTTGGGGCGATGTAAAAGTCCGCGCCCGATCCGCCGTCTCGTCTCACCGCAGAAACAGCAAATAATTTTTAATGGATAAAAGTCCAATACTGGATAGAATGGAGGGAGACGGCAGAGGTCACCGCCACGGATGGCCAGGCGCCATAAACACCTGGATAATAAATCTCCCGCTGACCATCACAAGTGTCATGGGGTCCACAGCGCGACAAGTAAGAGGGCTTTATGATGGAAAACCCTTTGTGTGCTCTTCTCCATCTGTATATATTATCCTGAGCCTCCTGCATGAGCGGTTCTTAAAGGAAACTCTGGAAAATTTATATTCTTTGTTTTAATCATCTGGTGTCTAAAATTAAACCGATTTCTAATTTGCTTCTATTTAAAAATCTCCAGTCTTCCAGAACTTATCAGCTGCTGTATGTCCTGCAGGAAGTGGTATATTCTTTCCAGTCTGACACAGTGCTCTCTGCTGCCACCTCTGTCTATGTCAGGAACTGTCCAGAGCAGCAGCAAATCCCCATAGAAAACCTCGCCTGCTCTGGACAGTTCCTATTTGTAAATTACTTTAGCGAACACAACTCTTTACCCTAAAAACTTTTAAGTTCTTGGCCACTAGGTGTCTCCCTTCTCGACAATCTGATGTTTACTGCCTGCTATTAATGGAATTCAGTCTCTAGCAACAGAATAACAAGATAGGACATAGGAAATGTGGGCGGGGCTTAGCTAGTGCTATGTGCAGGAAGGGTATACTATACTATAGCATGTCACCAAACCAACTAAATATCATCAAAAAGGAGCAGGTGGTGTCAGGCTCCGCCCACTAACTATCATTCTTGCCTCTCAGCTGAAGTCACTCCCCCAAGTGTCATGTGACCTAAGCCTCCTACTATGTCCAGATGCACATGGAAATCAGGGAGAGAAATTAAAGACTCATCCATCCACACTATGCAATAACTTCCTATAGAAGAACTGATAAATATACTAATTTCTTATAATTTACTAAGACCCATAAGACCGCCATCTCTGCTCCACGTGGGCCGTCACCCCGTGTCTTATCACTGGAGGCTTAAAAGCAAATTTATAAATAGAAAAGATTTTACGGATATTATTATATGATTTCCTGCGCCAAACACCTGCAAATTCCCCAAAAAGGTGGAGGGGGAGGGGGCGGAGCCAGCTCAGCGGGGATCGGGTTCTGGATACAGAACGTTTCCTGTCTGATAAATCTCGCCTCGTCTTCCCGGGATGTGGCAGCGACTTGTCATCCGGAACCAAAGAGGTTACTGTAAATGACTCGGTGATTATAAATTGCTGCATAAAGATGAACCCCAGGGAGACGCAATAAAAAGCAAATTTCATTAGTTCATAAATACACTTGCTTACGAGAGGTTTTTAGCAGATTTAGGAGAAAGTTCAAATTTGCATATCAATGTGAGAATCCTTCAGAAGGAATTACTGCATAAGAGCCGCAGTTATCAGACGGGCGGAGGGCGGCCTAAGGGGACCCCACGAAAACGATGGAGTGATGGCCGATCAAAGCTACAAGACTGAATCCACCCACCAGACCTATAACTGCACCTCCTATAACATGTACCGTCTGATCCCATCCTGATGCTGAAAGATTACATGGAGAATCAACCCTCATCTAATGCACTACCATGGAAACGAAAGAGAAAAGGTTCCTATGTTACATATTATATGGGAAATCTACAATATATAGTCCATGTGGGCAGAATTACCAAGAGACCACTCTCTAATATAATACTGCTCCTATATACAGGAATATAACTACTATAATACTGCTCCTATATACAGGGATATACTACTATAATACTGCTCCTATATACAGGAATATAACTACTATAATACTGCTCCTATATACAGGAATATAACTACTATAATACTGCCCCTATATACAAGAATATAACTACTATAATACTGCTCCTATATACAGGAATATAACTAATATAATACTGCTCCTATATACAGGAATATAACTACTATAATACTGCTCCTATATACAGGGATATAACTACTATAATACTGCCCCTATATACAGGGATATAACTACTATAATACTGCTCCTATATACAGGAATATAACTACTATAATACTGCTCCTATATACAGGAATATAACTACTATAATACTGCTCCTATATACAGGAATATAACTACTATAATACTGCTCCTATATACAGGAATATAACTACTATAATACTGCTCCTATATACAGGAATATAACTACTATAATACTGCTCCTATATACAGGAATATAACTACTATAATACTGCTCCTATATACAGGGATATAACTACTATAATACTGCTCCTATATACAGGGATATAACTACTATAATACTGCCCCTATATACAGGGATATAACTACTATAATACTGCTCCCTATATACAGGAATATAACTACTATAATACTGCCCCTATATACAGGAATATAACTACTATAATACTGCTCCTATATACAGGAATATAACTACTATAATACTGCTCCTATATACAGGAATATAACTACTATAATACTGCTCCTATATACAGGGATATAACTACTAGAATACTGCCCCTATATACAGGGATATAACTACTATAATACTGCTCCCTATATACAGGAATATAACTACTATAATACTGCTCCTATATACAGGAATATAACTACTATAATACTGCTCCTATATACAGGGATATAACTACTATAATACTGCTCCTATATACAGGAATATACTACTATAATACTGCTCCTATATACAGGGATATAACCACTATAATACTGAGCTCTGTGCAGTAGTATATGAGCAGCCATCCTTAGGTGTGATATACTGTTTCCTCTATGATGATTTGTTCTGTACTCCAGGGTGAATGTCCTGAGATGAGGATTGCTCCGGCTCTGGGATGATGTAGGTGATGTAATAGTATACACAGTTTTTGCTTCTATACTGTAGTATCATTACATCTATAACACAGGGATCAATACCACAGCTCATTATTGATGACACCCAGAACAAGAGCTAAAGAGCGGAGTGTAGAGAATGCCCCAGAGATCTGGCAGGGATGTGGCGCCATTAATACCCGTCATTTACTGATCTGTGTGTAATAATTTCATGTAACCATTTCTATCCATCTATCTCCTATCTCCTATCTATCTATCTATCTATCTATCTATCTATCTATCTATCTATCTCCTATCTATCTATCTATCTATCTATCTATCTATCTATCTATCTATCTCCTATCTATCTATCTATCTATCTATATGCAGAAATTCCCACAGCACTCCAATGTGGCAAATCAAACGTGATTTATTGCATGGTGGAAAACAGCACACAAAGTCAAGGCCTTGACTTTGTGTGCTGTTTTCCACCATGCAATAAATCACGTTTGATTTGCCACATTGGAGTGCTGTGGGAATTTCTGCATATAGCTTATTGGAAGCCGTGGTCACGGCCACCCGCTGGCACCCACTTCGAGACTGCAAGTAGTGCTGCTCCAAAATACAAGTTTTATCTATCTATCTATCTATCTCCTATCTATCTATCTATCTATCTCCTATCTATCTCCTATCTATCTATCTATCTATCTATCTATCTATCTATCTATCTCCTACCTATCTATCTATCTATCTCCTATCTCCTATCTCCTATCTATCTCCTATCTATCTATCTATCTATCTCCTACCTATCTATCTATCTATCTCCTATCTCCTATCTATCTATCTCCTATCTATCTCCTATCTATCTATCTCCTATCTATCTATCTATCTATCTATCTATCTATCTATCTATCTATCTATCTATCTCCTATCTATCTATCTCCTATCTCCTATCTATCTATCTATCTATCTATCTATCTCCTATCTCCTATCTATCTCTTATCTATCTATCTATCTATCTATCTATCTATCTATCTATCTCCTATCTCCTATCTATCTCCTATCTCCTATCTATCTCTTATCTATCTATCTATCTATCTATCTATCTATCTATCTCCTATCTATCTATCTATCTATCTATCTATCTATCTATCTATGTATCTATCTATGTATCTATCTATCTATCTATCTATCTATCTATCTATCTATCATCTATCTATCTATCTATCTATCTATCTATCTATCTATCTATCTATCTATCTCCTACCTATCTCCTACCTATCTCCTACCTATCTATCTATCTATCTATCTCCTATCTATCTATCTATCTATCTATCTATCTATCTCCTATCTATCTATCTATCTATCTATCTATCTATCTGCATATACTGTATACAAACAGAGAAGGGATTCTGACGCCTATATCTCTATAGCACACCCTCTGGAGCTGCAGCAGCACAGAGGACATTTTAGAGCAGTACTGAGCAGTATAAGCTGTGAGGGGAGATATACCCCTTACTGGGGTGCTGGGCAGCTCCCCTGTCTCACTCTGCAGCACTATTACCCATCACCCCTGTAACGCGTTGTGCAGGAACACTCTAATGCTGAACGCGATGTCACCAGTTTTCCATGAAATAGATATAGCGAAGGGGTCGGCAGAGCTATGTACCTGAGGACTTAGTTGGGAATGGAGCAGACCCCCCTAACTTACTGCTGTATAAGACTCGGCACTGGATCCCTCTCCCAGGCGAGGACCTGTCTGACCACTGATCGCTGTTAGCGGGATTCATGGCGATCGGAGTCTGTACATTCTTACGTAGAATTAAATCTCCAGCCCTGAAGACATTTACAATCATCCATGAGTGACGGCCTCACCGTGCCGGGGGATCAACTGGAAGCAATACTGTGTTATAGGAGACAGTGAGGCTGATAAATCACAACCCACTCATCCAGATAGACTGGTGGACGTCCCACCACCGGGACCCCGAACTATTGTTAGTGACCCCCACCCTCTGCTCTCTGACTGGTCGCACACATCTGTGGTGTAGTGACTGAGCATGCTCACAGAAGCAGGGAGACCAGAATATACTGACGTCTCCAGGTGTGTATGTCATTACTCACCTGGGCAGGTATATACTACAGTAATGTCATTACTCACCTGGGCAGGTATATACTACAGTGATGTCATTACTCACCTGGGCAGGTATATACTACAGTAATGTCATCACTCACCTGGGCAGGTATATACTACAGTAATGTCATTACTCACCTGGGCAGGTATATACTACAGTAATGTCATTACTCACCTGGGCAGGTATATACTACAGTAATGTCATTACTCACCTGGGCAGGTATATACTACAGTAATGTCATCACTCACCTGGGCAGGTATATACTACAGTGATGTCATTACTCACCTGGGCAGGTATATACTACAGTAATGTCATCACTCACCTGGGCAGGTATATACTACAGTAATGTCATCACTCACCTGGTCAGGTATATACTACAGTGATGTCATTACTCACCTGGTCAGGTATATACTACAGTAATGTCATCACTCACCTGGTCAGGTATATACTACAGTGATGTCATTACTCACCTGGTCAGGTATATACTACAGTGATGTCATTACTCCCCTGGGCAGGTATATACTACAGTGATGTCATTACTCCCCTGGGCAGGTATATACTACAGTGATGTCATTACTCCCCTGGGCAGGTATATACTCCAATGATACTATACATTATTACTATACAGTGATGTCATCATACATTACATTATTACTATACAGTGATGTCATCATACATTACATTATTACAGCCCGACGAGCAATGTTCTCATTCTATGTGTTACTTCTAGGAAATATTTTGTTTGAACCTCGCAGTATCACTATATCACTATCTCACTATATCACTGTATTACTGTATTACTATATCACTATATCACTGTATCACTGTATTACTGTATTACTATATCACTGTATTACTATATCACTGTATTACTATATCACTGTATTACTATATCACTATATTACTATATCACTGTATTACTGTATTACTATATCACTATATCACTGTATTACTATATCACTGTATTACTATATCACTGTATCACTATATCACTATATTACTATATCACTATATTACTATATCACTATATTACTATATTACTATATCACTGTATCACTATATCACTATATTACTATATCACTATATCACTGTATTACTATATCACTATATCACTGTATTACTATATCACTATATTACTATATCACTATATCACTGTATTACTATATCACTGTATTACTATATTACTATATCAATGTATTACTATATCACTATATTACTATATCACTATATTACTGTATTACTATATCACTGTATTACTATATTACTATATCACTGTATTACTATATTACTATATCACTGTATTACTATATTACTATATTACTATATCACTGTATTACTGTATCACTATATCACTGTATTACTATATCACTGTATTACTATATCACTGTATTACTATATCACTATATCACTATATCACTGTATTACTATATCACTGTATTACTATATCACTGTATTACTATATCACTATATTACTATATCACTATATTACTGTATTACTATATCACTGTATTACTATATCACTGTATTACTATATTACTATATTACTATATCACTATATCACTGTATAACTATATCACTGTATTACTATATTACTATATCACTGTACTACTATATTACTATATTACGGTATTACTATATTACTATATCACTGTATTACTATATTACTATATCACTGTATTACTATATCACTATATTACTATATCACTGTATCACTATATCACTGTATTACTATATCACTGTATTACTATATTACTGTATCACTATATCACTATATCACTATATCACTATATCACTATATCACTATATCACTGTATTACTATATCACTATATCACTGTATTACTATATCACTGTATTACTATATCACTATATTACTATATCACTATATTACTATATCACTGTATTACTATATCACTGTATTACTATATTACTGTATCACTATATCACTATATCACTATATCACTGTATTACTATATCACTGTATTACTATATTACTGTATCACTATATTACTATATCACTATATCACTGTATTACTATATCACTATATTACTATATCACTATATCACTGTATTACTATATCACTGTATTACTATATCACTGTATCACTGTATTACTATATTACTGTATTACTATATCACTGTATTACTATATCACTATATCACTGTATTACTATATCACTATATCACTGTATTACTATATTACTATATTACTATATCACTGTATTACTGTATTACTATATTACTATATTACTATATTACTATATTACTATATTACTATATCACTATATCACTGTATTACTGTATTACTATATTACTATATTACTATATTACTATATTACTATATTACTATATTACTATATCACTATATCACTATATTACTATATTACTATATTACTATATCACTGTATTACTGTATTACTATATTACTATATTACTATATTACTATATTACTATATTACTATATTACTATATCACTATATCACTATATTACTGTATTACTATATCACTGTATTACTATATCACTGTATTACTATATCACAGTATTACTATATTACTATATTACTGTATTACTATATCACTGTATTACTATATCACTATATCACTGTATTACTATATCACTATATCACTGTATTACTATATTACTATATTACTATATTACTATATTACTATATTACTATATCACTATATCACTGTATTACTGTATTACTATATTACTATATTACTATATTACTATATTACTATATCACTATATTACTGTATTACTATATTACTATATTACTATATCACTGTATTACTATATCACTATATTACTATATCACTATATCACTATATCACTATATCACTGTATTACTATATTACTATATCACTATATTACTATATCACTATATCACTGTATCACTATATTACTATATCACTGTATTACTATATCACTATATCACTATATTACTATATCACTATATCACTATATTACTATATCACTATATTACTATATCACTATATTACTATATCACTATATTACTATATCACTATATCACTATTTCACTGTATTACTATATCACTATATTACTATATCACTGTATTACTATATCACTGTATTACTATATCACTGTATTACTATATTACTATATCACTGTATTACTATATCACTATATTACTATATTACTATATCACTATATCACTATATCACTATATTACTATATCACTATATCACTATATTACTATATCACTATATTACTATATCACTGTATTACTATATTACTATATCACTGTATTACTATATTACTATATTACTATATTACTATATCACTATATCACTGTATTACTATATCACTGTATTACTATATCACTGTATTACTATATCACTATATCACTATTTCACTGTATTACTATATCACTATATTACTATATCACTATATTACTATATCACTATATTACTATATCACTATATTACTATATCACTATATCACTATTTCACTGTATTACTATATCACTATATTACTATATTACTATATCACTGTATTACTATATCACTATATTACTATATCACTATATTACTATATCACTATATTACTATATCACTATATTACTATATCACTATATCACTGTATTACTATATCACTGTATTACTATATCACTATATCACTGTATTACTATATCACTGTATTACTATATCACTATATTACTATATTACTATATCACTATATTACTATATCACTATATTACTATATCACTATATTACTATATCACTATATCACTGTATTACTATATCACTGTATTACTATATCACTATATCACTGTATTACTATATCACTATATTACTATATTACTATATCACTGTATTACTATATCACTGTATTACTATATCACTATATTACTATATCACTATATCACTGTATTACTATATCACTGTATTACTATATTACTATATCACTGTATTACTATATTACTATATCACTATATTACTATATCACTATATCACTGTATTACTATATCACTATATTACTATATCACTGTATTACTATATCACTGTATTACTATATCACTATATTACTATATCACTATATCACTGTATTACTATATCACTGTATTACTATATCACTATATCACTGTATTACTATATCACTATATTACTATATTACTATATCACTGTATTACTATATCACTGTATTACTATATCACTATATTACTATATCACTGTATTACTATATCACTGTATTACTATATTACTATATCACTGTATTACTATATTACTATATCACTATATTACTATATCACTGTATTACTATATCACTATATCACTATATTACTATATCACTATATTACTATATTACTATATCACTATATCACTATATCACTGTATTACTATATCACTATATTACTATATCACTATATTACTATATCACTATATTACTATATCACTGTATTACTATATCACTATATCACTATATTACTATATCACTATATTACTATATCACTGTATTACTATATCACTGTATTACTATATCACTGTATTACTATATCACTATATTACTATATCACTATATCACTATATCACTATATCACTGTATTACTATATCACTGTATTACTATATCACTATATCACTATATCACTATATTACTATATCACTATATTACTATATCACTATATTACTATATCACTATATCACTATATTACTATATTACTATATCACTGTATTACTATATCACTGTATTACTATATCACTGTATTACTATATCACTATATTACTATATCACTATATCACTATATTACTATATCACTATATCACTATATTACTATATCACTATATCACTATATTACTATATCACTATATCACTATATTACTATATCACTATATCACTATATTACTATATCACTATATCACTATATTACTATATCACTATATCACTATATTACTATATCACTGTATTACTATATTACTATATCACTATATTACTATATCACTATATTACTATATCACTATATCACTGTATTACTATATTACTATATCACTATATCACTGTATTACTATATCACTGTATTACTATATCACTATATCACTATATTACTATATCACTGTATTACTATATTACTATATCACTATATTACTATATCACTATATTACTATATCACTATATCACTATATTACTATATCACTATATCACTATATTACTATATCACTGTATTACTATATTACTATATCACTATATTACTATATCACTATATTACTATATCACTATATCACTATATTACTATATTACTATATCACTGTATTACTATATCACTGTATTACTATATTACTATATTACTATATCACTGTATTACTATATCACTGTATTACTATATCACTATATTACTATATTATTATATCACTATATCACTATATTACTATATCACTATATCACTGTATTACTATATCACTGTATTACTATATCACTATATCACTATATTACTATATCACTGTATTACTATATCACTGTATTACTATATCACTATATTACTATATCACTGTATTACTATATTACTATATCACTGTATTACTATATTACTATATCACTATATCACTGTATTACTATATCACTATATTACTATATCACTATATTACTATATCACTATATCACTATATCACTGTATTACTATATCACTATATCACTGTATTACTATATCACTATATCACTATATTACTATATCACTGTATTACTATATCACTATATTACTATATTACTATATCACTATATTACTATATCACTATATCACTATATCACTGTATTACTATATCACTATATCACTGTATTACTATATCACTATATCACTATATTACTATATCACTGTATTACTATATCACTATATTACTATATTACTATATCACTGTATTACTATATCACTGTATTACTATATTACTATATCACTGTATTACTATATTACTATATCACTGTATTACTATATCACTATATTACTATATTACTATATCACTGTATTACTATATCACTATATTACTATATTACTATATCACTGTATCACTATATCACTGTATTACTATATTACTATATCACTATATCACTATATTACTATATTACTATATCACTGTATTACTATATTACTATATCACTGTATTACTATATCACTGTATTACTATATCACTATATTACTATATTACTATATCACTATATTACTATATTACTATATCACTATATCACTATATCACTGTATTACTATATTACTTTTATTACTTCTGTTTCTGGGCGTCTCCTTCCCGGTCACCATCTTGCATGTACAATAAACCTTTCCCATCTTGCTGCTATAAAACTGACCGTTCTCTGACGCAGACGGCGCGGTCGCAGGAACGTGGAGAAGTCGCCATTAAATCTGCTGAGGATAATTAGTGACATTAACCGCGACATTTCTCCGACTTGTAAAAAGTCACCTTTACAGCAAATACCTCCTCATAAAAGCTCCATCCCGGCGCACGGCAAAGTCACCGCTACTCCGACCGTAAAATGTATCCGTGAAAAGGCGGCTCATCTGTCCCATGAATCATTGATGAGAGGGGGGGATCTGGTAAGCGATAGATAACAGGCCGGGCGCGGGCCATGTGATTAGCCGCACTCACCTCCCGCCACCAGCTGCCGGCTCACCAGGGCCAATCCTCCTGACTTGTCACCGACTTCTCCTTCTTCCCTTCTGAAGAACAACGTCCCGGCCGCCATGATTAATTGATTGATTCTTTGTTGTTCGGCTCCTCCGCGCTGTTTTTTTTGTAGATGTCAAGTGAGGCCGAGCAGAAAACAAGCAGAATCGATCGTCTCCGTCCCCGGCGGCTTCTTAGCTATGATTTTATTCTTTTTTTCCTTATTTTACGCTTTTATACTGAAGTTTATGTTTCTTTCTGTAGAAGGTATGAGGAGACACAAGAAGTGATGCAAGGTATGATGATGCATCGGGGTCGGAACATGTATGTGGTTAGGAACTTAAAGTTATTCAGTGTTGTAAATTACTTCTATTTCAAAATCTCCAGTCTTCCAGTACTGATCAGCTGCTGTATGTCCTGCAGGAAGTGGTGTATTCTTTCCAGTCTGACACAGTGCTCTCTGCTGCCACCTCTGTCCATGTTAGGACATGTCTAGAGCAGCAGAAAATCCCTATAGAAAACCTCTCCTGAGGGGATCAGGTTACTTCTGCCCTTACAAGTTCATGGTGATGGGTGGGAGAAGAGGACGGACTTACAGAAGGAGAAAGATATACATAGCTGGTGAGAACTCTAGATAGTGTTATATCTGTCCAGGGGCGCCGCAATGATGAGGCGACCTGAATCGTCTGCCTCAGGCGGCGCCACCAGCTATCTTCATGGGGGCGGCATTCAGTGGCAGATTATAATATGAGCGGTTCGGGCGGCCGCCCACATTATAATCCGCCACTGACTGTACCCAGGGCCGCTTTAACCAGAGGGCACATGGTGCACGTGCACCGGGCCCACTGGTTAAAGGGGCCCCCCGAGCAGGCCGGCCGTTGCTATGTGCGACCAGTGCGGTCGCACAGGGCTCCGGCCACCAGCCTGTCAGGGGGGAGCGCCATGGATGGGTAATCTACTTACCCCTCCATGGCGCCCCCTGCAGGGCCCCCCACGTCCGCCGCTGCCCCCGTCCGCTGCTGCTGCGGCGCTTCAGCGCTGCAGCAGCAGCGACACTGACAGAGAGAGAGCCATTGGCTCCCTCCCTGTCAGTCACTCACTCTTGTGGCCGCACTTCCTGCGGTCACAAGAGGCCGCACTCTCCCTCTAGCGCCCGACGTCACTGGAGCGTCGGCGCGAGGGTAAGGGGAGTGCAGCCTCTTGTGACCGCAGGAAGTGCGGCCACAGGAGGGAAGAGAAGAGGAACGCGTGGACCTAGGTGAGTAACAGTGTTTGTTTTTTTCAATGTTATATGGGAGGGGGAGCTATATACTATTGGGGAGCACAGGGGGCTATATACTATGGGGGAGAACCGGGGGCTATATACTATGGGGGAGAACGGGGGCTATATACTATTGGGGAGCACAGGGGGGCTATATACTATGGGGGAGCACAGGGGGCTATATACTATGGGGGAGAACGGGGGCTATATACTATGGGGTAGCACAGGGGAGCTATATACTATGGGGGAGCACAGGGGGCTATATACTATTGGGGAGCACAGGGGGCTATATACTATGGGGGAGGACAGGGGGCTATATACTATGGGGGGGCACACGGGGCTATATACTATGGGGGAGGACAGGGGGCTATATACTATGGGGGAGCACAGGGGGCTATATACTATGGGGGAGCACAGGGGAGCTATATACTATTGGGGAGCACAGGGGGGCTATATACTATGGGGGAGAACGGGGGCTATATACTATTGGGGAGCACAGGGGGGCTATATACTATTGGGGAGCACAGGGGGCTATATACTATGGGGGAGAACGGGGGCTATATACTATTGGGGAGCACAGGGGGCTATATACTATGGGGGAGAACGGGGGCTATATACTATTGGGGAGCACAGGGGGCTATATACTATGGGGGAGCACAGGGGGCTATATACTATGGGGGAGCACAGGGGAGCTATATACTATGGGGGAGCACAGGGGAGCTATATACTTTGGGGGAGCACAGGGGGCTATATACTATGGGGGAGCACAGGGGAGCTATATACTATGGGGGAGCACAGGGGAGCTATATACTATGGGGAGCACAGGGGGCTATATACTACTGGGGAGCACAGGGGGCTATATACTATGGGGGAGCACAGGGGGCTATATACTATGGGGGAGCACAGGGGGTTATATACTATTGGGGAGCACAGGTTAGCTATATACTATTGGGGAGCACAGGGGCTATATACTATTGGGGAGCACAGGGGAGCTATATACTATTGGGGAGCACAGGGGGCTATATACTATTGGGGAGCACAGGGGAGCTATATACTATTGGGGAGCACAGGGGTCTATATACTATGGGGGAGAGCACAGGGGGCTATATATTATGGAGAGCACAGGGGGGCTATATACTATTGAGGGGGAGCACAGGGGGGCTATATACTATTGGGGGAGAGCACAGGGGGGCTATATACTATTGTGGGAGAGCACAGGGGGGCTATATACTATTGGGGGAGAGCACAGGGGGCTATATACTATTGTGGGAGAGCACAGGGGGGCTATATACTATTGTGGGAGAGCACAGGGGGGCTATATACTATTGTGGGAGAGCATAGGGGGGCTATATACTATTGTGGGTGAGCACAGGGGGCTATATACTACTGGGGAGAGTGCACAGGGGGGCTATATACTAATGGGGGAGCGCACAGGAGGGCTGTATATAACTGGGGATAGTGCACAGGAGGGCTGTATATAACTGGAGGAGCACATGAGGGTCTATATACTACAGGGACACCTTAAAACTATGGAGGCACAGAGGGGTGTAACTATGTAGGAGTACAGAGGGGTGTAACTACTGTATAGGGGTACAAGGGACCTAACTACTGTATGTGTTGGAGCCTAAAATATTTGTCTGGCAGATTCTGGAGAGAAGATTCACAGCCAGGAGAAGACTTCAAGGTGGCCCAGGCTGGATGGAGAGAAAAAGAAAAGGTGACAGACTCTGATCGGAGAAGACGCCTCCGGTGAGTCACTGATGTAACTTCACTCTGTTATAGGCTTGTACTGATAGGGGTCATGGTGTGGCGGTATTATGTAATGGTATCATTGGTGATATCTTTCTGTTTTGTTTAGTGCAGTTTTTATGTAATATGTAATCACTGAATGGTGGAAATAGTGTTATAAGGTAACTACTGTATGTATTGGGGCTCTTGATACAGTGTGGGGGCAAATTCAGCACATTATACAATGTGCAGAAAGGTAAGGGGGGGCCCACTCTTGAGGGCTGTGCACTGGGCCCACCAATGTATTAAAACGGCCCTGACTGTACCATGTACTGGAGCCCCCCCGCCCCCGGGCAGTATCTGTAATGAGATGCTGTGAGCGGGGGAGACTGTATTCATAAGCGCTGCGCTGTACTAAATCAGCCGCGCGGTGCTGATACTACAGCGCGGCGCTTATGAATACAGTCTCCCCCGCTCACAGCATCTCATTACAGATACTTCCCGGGGGCGGGGGGGCTCCAGTACATGCATTCCATGTCCGTGATCCGTCAGGATCACGGAACGTGGGAATGCAGCCTTAGTCCCCCGGCTGATGTGCGGCTGCCCGGGGTGTCCCGTCCTGTCCCCGGCAGCGCGCGCATCAGAGAGCTCCCCGTGCGCCGGAAGTCACAGGCACAGGCGCACGGGGAGCTCTGTGATGCGCGCGCTGCCGGGGACAGGACGGGACACCCCGGGCAGCCGCACATCAGCCGGGACCAGACCAGAGAGGCTCGACGGGGGAACGGAGGGCAGGTGAGTTGTGTGCTGTTTTTTGTTTTATCTGCTGTGCAGGGGGGGGGGGAGAGGGACCATCTATAAGGTAGGGGGGGGGGAAGGGGGCCATCTATAAGGGAGGGGGGGAAAGAGGGGGACGATCTATAAGGGAGGGGGGAAAGAGGGGGACGATCTATAAGGGGGGGGGACCATCTATAAGGGAGGGGGAGAGGGAAGAGGGGGACCATCTATAGGGGGGGGCCATCTATAAGGGAGGGGGGAAAGAGGGGGACCATCTATAAGGGGGGGCCATCTATAAGGGAGGGGGGAAAGAGGGGGACCATCTATAAGGGGGGGACCATCGCTAAGGGAGGGGCGGGAGGGGGACCGTCTATAAGGGGGGGGAAGAGGGGGACCATGTATAAGGGGGAGAGGGGGACCATCTATAAGGGAGGGGGAAAGAGGGGGACCATCTATAAAGGGGCATCTATAAGGGAGGGGGGAGAGGGGGACTATGTATAAGGGGGGGGAGGGGGACCATCTATAAGGGAAAGGGGACCATCTATAAGGGAGGGGGAGAGAGGGAAGAGGGGGACCATCTATAAGGGGGGGGAAAGAGGGGGACCATCTATAAGGGGGGGGGAGAGGGGGACCATCTATAAGGGGGCGAGAGAGGGAAGAGGGGGACCAACTATAAGGGGGGGGAAGAGGGGGACCATCTATAAGGGAGGGGAAAGAGGGGGACCATCTATAAGGGAGGGGGGAGAGGGGGACCATCTATAAGGGAGGAGGGAGAGGGGGACCATCTATAAGGGGGGGAGAGGGGGACCATCTATAAGGGAGAGGGGACCATCTATAAGGGGGGGAAGAGGGGGACCATCTATAAGGGGGGAAGAGGGGGACCATCTCCTAAAAGATCAGCACCCTCCTCTCCTGACATCCTCTGTGCTGCTGGGACTTCTCCTATAGGATTAGCACCCTCCTCTCCTGACATCCTCTGTGCTGCTGGGACCTCTCCTATAGGATTAGCACCCTCATCTCCTGACATCCTCTGTGCTGCTGGGACCTCTCCTATAGGATTAGCCCCCTCCTCTCGTGACATCCTCTGTGCTGCTGGGACCTCTCCTATAAAGTCAGCCTCCTCCTCTCCTGACATCCTCTGTGCAGCAAGGGACCAAACATTATGTTTATTGGGGACAGCAGTGGGGGGGGGGGGGGGCAGTAGTGGATTATAATGTGGGCGGATTGACGGGGGGGGGGGGCGTCATTCTATAGTTCGCCTCGGGCAGCAGAGAGGCTAGAATCACCCCTGCATCTGTCCTAGTGCTAGATTGAGAGCTTATACTGCTCAGTACTGCTCTATAACATCTACCATGCAGGGTGTGGAGACATCATAGCAGCTAGTATACACCCAGTAGCTCAGGAATAACTGGGGATTAAAGATGGAGCCATCAGAGGTGATGTCAGCTCTAGAACACTGCGACACGCTGTGATGTCACCATTGGTGCTATCAGCTCTAAAACGCTGAGACTGTGATGTCACCATCGAAGCTATCATCTCTACAACACTGAGGTTAGGAGGTCACCATTGTTGCCATCAGCTCTAACACTCTCAGGCTGTGATGTCACCATTGGTGCTATCAGCTCTAGAACACAGAGGATGTTATGTCACCATTGTGCTATGAGATCTAGAACACTGAGATAGTTTTGTCACTATTGGTGCTATCATCTTTACAACACTGGGTTTGTGATGTCACGATTGGTGCTATCAGCTCTCGAACACTGAGGTTGTGATGTCATCAGCTCTAGGACTCTCAGGTTGTGATGTCATCAGCTCTAGGACTCTCAGGTTGTGATGTCATCAGCTCTAGGACTCTCAGGTTGGGATGTCATCAGCTCTAGGTCTCTCAGGTTGTGATGTCATCAGCTCTAGGATTCTCAGGTTGTGATATCATCAGCTCTAGGACTCTCAGGTTGTGATGTCATCAGCTCTAGGTCTCTCAGGTTGTGATGTCATCAGCTCTAGGATTCTCAGATTGTGATGTCATCTGCTCTAGGACTCTCTGGTTCTGATGTCATCTGCTCTAGGATTCTCAGGTTGTGATGTCATCAGCTCGCCCTCTGACCTTCATACACATTAGGTTCGTGTTCTCACTGGGTTCCGCCATAGACCTGACGTCATCTCTCCCGGGTCCCATCTGCCATGTTATTCTTTCTCTGTAGGCCTCGCAGCCGCCATGGCTGATATTATAGACCTTTCATCTTGCTTGGTCCCTGGTGTCCGGTGGTAGCGGCGGGCGTAGTCATAGGGCAGACCCCCTCACTTTCCTATATGGCAGCCGTCCAGCGGCCCTTATTACTATGTATAGGATTTAGGCGGCCTCTATAGACCCAGAACAATAGAGAGGACCACGACGGATTGATGATCACATGACACCGGACCAAAGAGGAAACATCTCCTATCAGCTTCCAGGAATTGTATCATCTCCAGCGCACGAAGGAGGATCCGTCCATCTTGTCTGGAAATATAAGAGAGAAAAACAGAGATACCAAGAAGTCATAAATCACAGCAGAGGCAGGGAGCGTTACAGTGTGTCAGCGGAGGCAGGGAGCGTTACAGTGTGTCAGCGGAGGCAGGGAGCGTTACAGTGTGTCAGCGGAGGCAGGGAGCGTTACAGTGTGTCAGCGGAGTCAGGGAGCGTTACAGTGTGTCAGCGGGGGCAGGGAGCGTTACAGTGTGTCAGCGGAGGCAGGGAGCGTTACAGTGTGTCAGCGGAGTCAGGGAGCGTTACAGTGTGTCAGCGGAGTCAGGGAGCATTACAGTGTGTCAGCGGAGTCAGGGAGCGTTACAGTGTGTCAGCGGAGGCAGGGAGCGTTACAGTGTGTCAGCGGAGGCAGGGAGCGTTACAGTGTGTCAGCGGGGCAGGGAGCGTTACAGTGTGTCAGCGGAGTCAGGGAGCGTTACAGTGTGTCAGCGGGGCAGGGAGCGTTACAGTGTGTCAGCGGAGTCAGGGAGCGTTACAGTGTGTCAGCGGGGGCAGGGAGCATTACAGTGTGTCAGCGGAGTCAGGGAGCGTTACAGTGTGTCAGCGGAGTCAGGGAGCGTTACAGTGTGTCAGCGGAGTCAGGGAGCGTTACAGTGTGTCAGCGGAGTCAGGGAGCGTTACAGTGTGTCAGCGGAGTCAGGGAGCGTTACAGTGTGTCAGCGGGGCAGGGAGCGTTACAGTGTGTCAGCGGAGTCAGGGAGCGTTACAGTGTGTCAGCGGAGTCAGGGAGCGTTACAGTGTGTCAGCGGGGGCAGGGAGCGTTACAGTGTGTCAGCGGGGGCAGGGAGCGTTACAGTGTGTCAGCGGAGTCAGGGAGCGTTACAGTGTGTCAGCGGGGGCAGGGAGCGTTACAGTGTGTCAGCGGGGCAGGGAGAGTTACAGTGTGTCAGCGGGGCAGGGAGCGTTACAGTGTGTCAGCGGAGTCAGGGAGCATTACAGTGTGTCAGCGGAGTCAGGGAGCGTTACAGTGTGTCAGCGGAGTCAGGGAGCGTTACAGTGTGTCTACAGTGTGTCAGCGGGGCAGGGAGCGTTACAGTGTGTCAGCGGAGTCAGGGAGCGTTACAGTGTGTCAGCGGGGCAGGGAGCGTTACAGTGTGTCAGCGAGTCAGGGAGCGTTACAGTGTGTCAGCGGGGGCAGGGAGCATTACAGTGTGTCAGCGGAGGCAGGGAGCGTTACAGTGTGTCAGCGGAGTCAGGGAGCGTTACAGTGTGTCAGCGGAGTCAGGGAGCGTTACAGTGTGTCAGCGGGGCAGGGAGCGTTACAGTGTGTCAGCGGAGGCAGGGAGCGTTACAGTGTGTCAGCGGGGGCAGGGAGCGTTACAGTGTGTCAGCGGAGTCAGGGAGCGTTACAGTGTGTCAGCGAGTCAGGGAGCGTTACAGTGTGTCAGCGGGGGCAGGGAGCGTTACAGTGTGTCAGCGGGGGCAGGGAGCATTACAGTGTGTCAGCGGAGTCAGGGAGCGTTACAGTGTGTCAGCGGGGCAGGGAGCGTTACAGTGTGTCAGCGGAGTCAGGGAGCGTTACAGTGTGTCAGCGGAGTCAGGGAGCGTTACAGTGTGTCAGCGGAGTCAGGGAGCGTTACAGTGTGTCAGCGGAGTCAGGGAGCGTTACAGTGTGTCAGCGGGGGCAAGGAGCATTACAGTGTGTCAGCGGGGGCAGGGAGCGTTACAGTGTGTCAGCGGAGTCAGGGAGCGTTACAGTGTGTCAGCGGGGGCAGGGAGCGTTACAGTGTGTCAGCGGAGGCAGGGAGCGTTACAGTGTGTCAGCGGGGGCAGGGAGCGTTACAGTGTGTCAGCGGGGGCAGGGAGCATTACAGTGTGTCAGCGGGGGCTCCCCTCTTATAGTATTAGTAGGTGAATGATGTAAATGTCCGGCACCCGGTATACGGCTCCCAGTATGGATGCCCCTCCCAGTCAGCTCAGACCTGGACCATTATACTAGGCTCCTGGAGTTAACATCATGGGGGCTCAGTGGTTACCAGCACAGAACCTCATTGCTTAGTGACATGGTGCTAACTCAGTGGTTAGCAGTACAGTGACTCAGTGATTAGCAGTACAGTGGCCCAGAGGTTGGCAGTACAGTGGCCCAGTGGTTAGCAGTACAGTGGCTCAGTGGTTAGCAGTACAGTGGCCCAGTGGTTAGCAGTACAGTGGCCCAGTGGTTAGCAGTACAGTGGCTCAGTGGTTAGCAGTACAGTGGCCCAGAGGTTAGCAGTACAGTGGCCCAGAGGTTAGCAGTACAGTGGCCCAGTGGTTAGCAGTACAGTGGCCCAGTGGTTAGCAGTACAGTGGCCCAGTGGTTAGCAGTACAGTGGCCCAGAGGTTAGCAGTACAGTGGCCCAGTGGTTAGCAGTACAGTGGCCCAGTGGTTAGCAGTACAGTGGCCCAGAGGTTAGCAGTACAGTGGCTCAGTGGTTAGCAGTACAGTGGCCCAGTGGTTAGCAGTACAGAGGCCCAGTGGTTAGCAGTACAGTGGCCCAGTGGTTAGCAGTACAGTGGCCCAGTGGTTAGCAGTACAGTGGCTCAGTGGTTAGCAGTACAGTGGCCCAGTGGTTAGCAGTAGAGAGGCCCAGTGGTTAGCAGTACAGTGGCTCAGTGGTTAGCAGTACAGTGGCCCAGTGGTTAGCAGTACAGTGGCCCAGTGGTTAGCAGTACAGTGGCCCAGTGGTTAGCAGTACAGAGGCCCAGTGGTTAGCAGTACAGTGGCCCAGAGGTTAGCAGTACAGTGGCCCAGTGGTTAGCAGTACAGTGGCCCAGTGGTTAGCAGTACAGTGGCCCAGAGGTTAGCAGTACAGTGGCCTAGTGGTTAGCAGTACAGTGGCCCAGTGGTTAGCAGTACAGTGGCCCAGAGGTTAGCAGTACAGTGGCCCAGTGGTTAGCAGTACAGTGGCCCAGTGGTTAGCAGTACAGTGGCCCAGAGGTTAGCAGTACAGTGGCCTAGTGGTTAGCAGTACAGTGGCCCAGTGGTTAGCAGTACAGTGGCCCAGTGGTTAGCAGTACAGTGGCTCAGTGGTTAGCAGTACAGTGGCCTAGTGGTTAGCAGTACAGTGGCCTAGTGGTTAGCAGTACAGTGGCCTAGTGGTTAGCAGTACAGTGGCCCAGTGGTTAGCAGTACAGTGGCCCAGAGGTTAGCAGTATGCTGGGTTAGCATTGCATGGCATGCAACAGCCCCCTCCATATAGATACTCACCTTGCCTGGTGCAGTGTCCGCCTGTTCTCCCAGGGACCGAGAACATACTTAGAAATCTCCTGATATCACGTGTGTCTGTGCCGGGAGACATGTCAAGCACTTTGCCCATTGAGATTTATGCGTGTGATTAAGATCCATTGCATCAAGTGTCCTCCTCATCCTCCGCCTGATGACCGGCGTCTTCTCTCTTGTGTCAAGAGCGTCATGATGAGGGCGCCAAGTCACATGACTCCTCCGGGGATAATGGAGGGGCGTGATCTGCAATACATCCAGCTAATAGGTGTCCCATAACTAAGAAGATAACACCCCGCTATAAGGAGGAGGAGACCCCATGACTAGGAAGAGAACACCCCACTATTGGGAGGAGGAGACCCCATCACTAGGAAGAGAACACCCCACTATTGGGAGGAGGAGACCAAATAAGTAGGAAGAGAACACCCCACTATTGGGAGGAGGAGACCAAATAAGTAGGAAGAGAACACCCCGCTATAAGGAGGAGGAGACCCCATCACTAGGAAGAGAACACCCCGCTATAAGGAGGAGGAGACCCCATCACTAGGAAGAGAACACCCCGCTATAAGGAGGAGACCCCATAACTAGGAAGAGAACACCCCACTATAAGGAGGAGGAGACCCCATAACTAGGAAGAGAACACCCTGCTATAAGGAGGAGGAGACCCCATAACTAGGAAGAGAATACCCCGCTATAAGGAGGAGGAGACCCCATAACTAGGAAGAGAACACCCCGCTATAAGGAGGAGGAGACCCCATAACTAGGAAGAGAACACCCCGCTATAAGGAGGAGGAGACCCCATCACTAGGAAGAGAACACCCCACTATAAGGAGGAGGAGACCCCATAACTAGGAAGAGAACACCCCGCTATAAGGAGGAGGAGACCCCATAACTAGGAAGAGAACACCCTGCTATAAGGAGGAGGAGACCCCATCACTAGGAAGAGAACACCCCACTATAAGGAGGAGGAGACCCCATCACTAGGAAGAGAACACCCTGCTATAAGGAGGAGACCGCATAATTAGGAAGAGAACACCCCACTTTAAGGAGGAGGAGACCCCATAATTAGGAAGAGAACACCCCACTATAAGGAGGAGGAGACCCCATAACTAGGAAGAAAATATCCCACAATAAGAAGGAGGAGACCCCATAACTAGGAAGAGAACACCCCACTATAAGGAGGAGGAGACCCCATAACTAGGAAGAGAACACCCCGCTATAAGGAGGAGACCCCATAATTAGGAAGAGAACACCCCACTTTAAGGAGGAGGAGACCCCATAATTAGGAAGAGAACACCCCACTATAAGGAGGAGGAGACCCCATAACTAGGAAGAAAATATCCCACAATAAGAAGGAGGAGACCCCATAACTAGGAAGAGAACACCCCGCTATAAGGAGGAGGAGACCCCATAACTAGGAAGAGAACACCCCGCTATAAGGAGGAGGAGACCCCATAACTAGGAAGAAAATATCCCACAATAAGAAGGAGGAGACCCCATAACTAGGAAGAGAACACCCCGCTATAAGGAGGAGGAGACCCCATAACTAGGAAGAGAACACCCCGCTATAAGGAGGAGGAGACCCCATTACCAGGAAGAGAACACCCCGCTATAAGGAGGAGGATGCAGATGTAGCAGAGCTGAGTGCGGCACTGTACATCATAACATTACATTATATTATATTTTATTACATTACCCTCTTGCTTCTCTCGCTGCTGCTTTTGGTTCATTAATCCGCAGATGGTGGAAAAGCAAGAAAAACCAAAGCAACAACATGACCCCTGACCCCATCCCACCCATTGAAGAGATAGATGTCTCCTCCAGCCTGCAGGTCACAGAGTCTCATCTACTCCAAGGTGACTTGTAGAGGTTCCTGCAGACTGTGGCCCCTGGCGGGCACCTCCGCTCTGCCTGACTCCTGGGCTGCAGATCAGCCATTAATTCTTATTATGTCACAGAGGATTCAGAGAGGAGGGGGGTTATATCTGGTGGGTGAGGGGGATTATATCTGGAGAGGAGGGGGATTATATCTGGAGAGGAGGGGGGGTATATCTGGAGAGGAGGGGGATTATATCTGGAGAGGAGGGGGGTTATATCTGGTGGGGTGAGGGGGATTATATCTGGAGAGGTGAGGGGGGGTATATCTGGTGGGGTGAGGGGGGTTATATCTGGTGGGGTGAGGGGGATTATATCTGGAGAGGAGGGGGGTTATATCTGGTGGGGTGAGGGGGATTATATCTGGAGAGGAGGGGGGTTATATCTGGTGGGGTGAGGGGGATTATATCTGGAGAGGAGGGGGGTTATATCTGGTGGGGTGAGGGGGATTATATCTGGAGAGGAGGGGGGTTATATCTGGTGGGGTGAGGGGGATTATATCTGGAGAGGAGGGGGGTTATATCTGGTGGGGTGAGGGGGATTATATCTGGAGAGGAGGGGGTTATATCTGGTGGGGTGAGGGGGATTATATCTGGAGAGGTGAGGGGGGTATATCTGGTGGGGTGAGGGGGGTTATATCTGGTGGGGTGAGGGGGATTATATCTGGAGAGGGGGGGGTTATATCTGGTGGGGTGAGGGGGATTATATCTGGAGAGGTGAGGGGGGGTATATCTGGTGGGGTGAGGGGGGTTATATCTGGTGGGGTGAGGGGGATTATATCTGGAGAAGAGGGGGGTTATATCTGGTGGGGTGAGGGGGATTATATCTGGAGAGGAGGGGGATTATATCTGGAGAGGAGGGGGGTTATATCTGGAGAGGAGGGGGATTATATCTGGAGAGGAGGGGGGTTATATCTGGAGAGGAGGGGGATTATATCTGGAGAGGAGGGGGATTATATCTGGAGAGGTGAGGGGGGTTATATCTGGAGAGGAGGGGAGTTATATCTGGAGAGGAGGGGGGTTATATCTGGAGAGGTGAGGGGGGGTTATATCTGGAGGTGAGGGGGATTATATCTGGAGAGGTGAGGGGGGGGGGTATATCTGGTGGGGTGAGGGGGTTATATCTGGAGAGGTGAGGGGGGTTATATCTGGAGAGGTGAGGGGGGGTATATCTGGTGGGGTGAGGGGGATTATATCTGGAGAGGAGGGGGGTTATATCTGGTGGGGTGAGGGGGATTATATCTGGAGAGGTGAGGGGGGGTATATCTGGTGGGGTGAGGGGGGTTATATCTGGTGGGGTGAGGGGGATTATATCTGGAGAGGAGGGGGGTTATATCTGGTGGGGTGAGGGGGATTATATCTGGAGAGGAGGGGGATTATATCTGGAGAGGAGGGGGGTTATATCTGGAGAGGAGGGGGATTATATCTGGAGAGGAGGGGGGTTATATCTGGAGAGGAGGGGGATTATATCTGGAGAGGAGGGGGATTATATCTGGAGAGGTGAGGGGGTTATATCTGGAGAGGAGGGGAGTTATATCTGGAGAGGAGGGGGGTTATATCTGGAGAGGTGAGGGGGGTTATATCTGGAGGTGAGGGGGATTATATCTGGAGAGGTAGGGGGGGGGTATATCTGGTGGGGTGAGGGGGTTATATCTGGAGAGGTGAGGGGGGTTATATCTGGAGAGGTGAGGGGGGGTATATCTGGTGGGGTGAGGGGGATTATATCTGGAGAGGAGGGGGTTATATCTGGAGAGGAGGGGGGTTGTATATCTGGTGGGGTGAGGGGGATTATATCTGGAGAGGAGGGGGGTATATCTGGTGAGGAGGGGGATTATATCTGGAGGGGTGAGGGGGATTATATCTGGAGGGGTGAGGGGGATTATATCTGGAGAGGAGTGGGGTTATATCTGGAGGTGAGGGGGGGTATATCTGGAGGGGTGAGGGGGGTTATATCTGGAGAGGAGTAGGGTTATATCTGGAGAGGAGGGGGTTATATCTGGAGGTGAGGGGGGGTATATCTGGAGGGGTGAGGGGGGTTATATCTGGAGGTGAGAGGGGTTATATCTGGAGAGGTGAGGGGGGTTATATCTGGAGGTGAGGGGGGGGGTATATCTGGAGAGGTGAGGGGGGTTATATCTGGAGGGGTGAGGGGGGTTATATCTAGAGGTGAGGGGGGTTATATCTGGAGGTGAGGGGGGGTATATCTGGAGGTGAGGGGGGGTATATCTGGAGGGGTGAGGGGGGTTATATCTGGAGGTGAGGGGGGTATATCTGGAGAGGTGAGGGGGGTTATATCTGGAGGGGTGAGGGGGGGTATATCTGGAGGGGTGAGGGGGGTTATATCTGGAGGTGAGGGGGGGTATATCTGGAGGGGTGAGGGGGGTTATATCTGGAGGTGAGGGGGGGTATATCTGGAGAGGTGAGGGGGGTTATATCTGGAGGGGTGAGGGGGGTTATATCTAGAGGTGAGGGGGGTTATATCTGGAGGGGTGAGGGGGGTTATATCTAGAGGTGAGGGGGGTTATATCTGGAGGGATCTGGATTACGGATATAGAACCTATTGATTTCAGTAGACCCGCACCTCCATTGTCCCTATAGATCCATAGGGCTGTGATCTGGTCTGCCAGCCATTATACAGCCCCTAGTTGCAGCCAGATCACCTATTCCAGTGAATGGTTGTGCGGCTGCAGACAGCTCTACACGTGTGAACAGGGCCTTATCCTCCTATCACAAGCTGTCGGCCTCCTTTTACCATCTCAGTAAGGAGCGGCCTCCAGCACCTGGGACAGATGGGAAACCCGGACCGGCCAGGAAGGGAATGAGCGGCCCCACTACCAACCTGCCCATCGCTCCCTACCAATCCAGACACCTAGAGATGATTATAAGACGTTGTGTGCACATTCGCCATTGTCTCCGATGTTCTGGAACATCTAGTTTACATCCAGAGACTGAAGCACAGATCTAAAGCTTATCACAGCTGAGGGTTTGTTACAATTGTATCCATTCTGGGCAATCCTCAGTGAGTGAACAGCCCGAGTGTCCCCTGCACTGACACACTGTAACAGAACTTTGTGTGGACTGGATGGAGTCTGAGGCCTCTGGGACTTGTAGTGCACAGTTCTTGCTTCCTCTAGGGATGTCATCAGCCTTGCGGTTGGTGGTCACATGACTTTCCGGTGTTCTATAACTTTAAGGAGTCATTAGCTGCGGCTTGTCTCCCATTGAGTAGGTTCCAGAATATCCATAAATCATCTGCAGAACACCTTGGAGAGCGTCCTCGCCTCACCCCCCGCTTCCTCAATGCCTCTGATTTGCTATTGTGCCGGGTTCCTTGTGTGTTTATAATCGACACACAAATCACAGTGTCAGACAATATATGATGATGTGCAGAAATGAACCATTGAGCAGTTCCCAGTCTCATTCATTGGAGACCAATTGTAGCGTCAGAGCGGTTACCGCGCACTCTCCGCTCTCGCCATCTCCGTATTAATGATAACGCTCGGCGTATTTATGATTCCAGGGCTGGAACCTCAGCTGTCCTCCGAATTACTGCAAATGTTTAACCCCGTCCTGTCATCTTAATCAGGAGATGCAAAGGTGTCAGGGGCCCATAGAGATGAGGGGCCCATAGAACTGAGGGGTCCATAGAGATATGGGGTCCATAGAGATGAGGGGTCCATAGAGATGAGGGGCCAATAGAGCTGAGGGGTCCCTAGAAGTGAGGGGCCCATAGAGCTTAGGGGTTCATAGAGATGAAGGGTCCATAGAGATGAAAGGGCCATAGAAGTGAGGGGCCCATAGAGATGGGGGGCCTATAGAGCTGAGGGGTCCATAGAGAGGAGGGGTCCATAGAGATGAGGGGTCCATAGAGATGAGGGGTCCATAGAGATGAGGGGCCAATAGAGCTGAGGGGCCCATAGAGATGAGGGGCCAATAGAGCTTAGGGGTCCCTAGAAGTGAGGGGCCCATAGAGCTAAGGGGTCCATAGAGATGAAGGATCCATAGAGATAAAAGGGCCATAGAAGTGAGGGGCCCATAGAGATAAAGGGTCCACAGAGATGAGGAGCCCATAGAGCTGAGGGGCCCATAGAGCTGAGGGGTCCATAAAGATGAGGGGCTCATAGAGATGAGGGGTCCATAGAGTTGAGGGGCCCATAGAGATGAGAGGTCCATAGAAGTGGGGGCACATAGAGTTGAGGGTTCCACAGAGATGAGGGGTCCATAGAGATGAGGGGCTCATAGAGATGGGGGCCTATAGAGCTGAGGGGTCCATAGAGATGAGAGGTCCATAGAGATGAGGGGCCCATAGAGATGGGGGCCTATAGAGCTGAGGGGTCTATAGAGATGAGGGGTCCATAGAGATGAGGGGCCCATAGAGATGGGGGGCCTATAGAGCTGAGGGGTCCATAGAGATGAGGGGTCCATAGAGATGAGGGGCCCATAGAGATGGGGGGCCTATAGAGCTTAGGGCTCCATAGAGATGAGGGGTCAATAGAGATGAGGGGTCCATAGAAGTGAGGGGCGCATAGAGCTGAGGGGTCCATAAAGATGAGGGGCCCATAGAGATGAGGGGCCCATAGAGATGAGAGGTCCATAGAGATGAAGGGTCCATAGAGATGAAAGGGCCATAGAAGTGAGGGGCCCATAGAGATAAGGGGTCCACAGAGATGAGGAGCCCATAGAGCTGAGGGGCCCATAGAGATGAGGGGCCTATAGAGCTGAGGGGTCCATAAAGATGAGGGGCCCATAGAGATGAGGGGTCCATAGAGATGAGAGGTCCATAGAGATGAAGGGTCCATAGAGATGAAAGGGACATAGAAGTGAGGGGCCCATAGAGATAAGGGGTCCACAGAGATGAGGAGCCCATAGAGCTGAGGGGCCCATAAAGATGAGGGGCCTATAGAGCTGAGGGGTCCATAAAGATGAGGGGCCCATAGAGATGAGGGTCCATACATCTGAGGGGCCCATAGAGCCAAGGGGTCTCCATACTATTGCTCCATTATATGTCTATAGGCAGCAATGGCATAACTGTGTGCTTTTTCCTGAGCGTTCATGACCCCGACTGATCAAACCTTTGACATGTTGATGTGATAGTTAATAGTAGACATGATAGAAATGATAGTTGTCATGGAGGATATATATGATATAATGGAGCAGACTGTAGCAGTGGTTGAGCACAGAACCCTCACCCTGTGCAGAGGAGATGATGTCCACACTATGGAGTCACATGCTGTTGCCTTTGGGGTTCTGATTTAAAAGGGTACTTCGGTGAAAAAATATTTCTTTCGAATGAACTGGTGTCAGAAAGTTATAAAGAATTGTAATTTATTTAAAAATCTCCAGTCTTCCAGTACTTATCAGCTGCTGTATGGTGTATTTTTTCCATTCTGACACAGTGCTCTCTGCTGCCAGTTTTTAAATTTATATTTAAATAGTAAGTAAATTACAAATCTATATAACTTTATGAAATCAGTTGATTTGAAAGAAAATAAAATTGCTGGAGTTCCCCCTTTAAGGATTTGTGGTATCCCACCACGGGTGTTATTCGTTTTTTACACCCCTCACAAAAGTCTGAACTTCAAGTAAACGTGGTAATTAAGTTGTACCTAAGTTTTACCACAAGATGTCACTGTTATCTGTATATGCACTTATGTATTGCACAGCTGTAGTGAACAAGGGGTTATTGTTTGTTATGATCTGCGCACCAATGAGAGCCCTCTTCTCTTCTTCACCTATCTCTATCCTCTTTATTCTCCACCACTCACAGGGGACATTACACCTCCTATAGGAAGTTGTCACATGGGGAGAGGAAGTGCAAGCCCACACTTAGAGAGTCTTATCCAAGTCTTGGTGGAGAGAGGACGCAAGGCAAGATGGTCCCTGCTGTAGTCCAACTGGGCCCTGGCTTTGCCAGGTCCCCCCCACAATAAGTCCAGTGTAGTCCAGTCTAGTGGATAGACGCATACGGGAGACACAGAGACTTTTTCTTCAAAAAAGTATGCAGTCCTAGTATGCAGTGCTAAGCTACTCAGGAATGTCAGAGAACACCCCAACCCACGCTGTGAACACTTCTAAAAGAGCAGGACGCTATCCTGAAACAAGAGGAACTGTTCCGGATAGAGCAAAGGTGCTAGAAGCCTACGTACTGTATCTCGCAGCGCAGATGTAACCAGGTAAACTTGGCCACCTTGCTCAAGTGAGGTAACAAGATCTGGGGCTTGTGTCACACTAATGGGATGGGACACCCAACACTGTAGGTCAACAGGTGGTACAGAGACAACGAAGGTTTAAACACGGGCACGAGTCTCTTTCTACTTTCAAGTAATCTTCAGTATTCTACTACTTCTTTTTCTAATGTTCCGGCAGAACACATTTCTACCCTGGGTTGGGACTCTCAGCACAAACTCCTCTCCGCTACTCTGAACTTGCAGCACAAACTCCTCTCTACAGTTCCCAGCTGACTCTGCTTCTCAGCACGCAACCAAGTCAGCTCAGCTCTTCTACTCCAAAGGCTCTTAGCGCAGATTTTGTTCTGTCAGGTCTCCAGTCTGCTATCAGCTATTGCACAAAGCATTCTCACAGTAAAGAAGATTATTTTTATGATAACGGGACTCAGTGATTATTGCTTCGGCACCTACACAGTCCCTACTCTATCCTTGGGTCATCTCCCCTTTCTGTGGGTGGGTCACAACTCCACTCCGGACCACCGTTATAAGTACCCAAGGGGCCCCCTCACAGCCAAGGGACCACAGAATGTCTCTTGTATCTTGCCTTAAAGGGGTAGTGCGGCACAGTTATGCTCAGCCAATCGCGGTTGAGCAGTTGATGATGCGGCATAGGGGGGCCGGCATGAGGGACGGATGGAACAGTTCGGCCGGCTTCCAAAGACATTCCTTATAATGTCTTGTCCAAAGTGTACCGTCCCTTTAAGAAAGAGTCTGGTGAGAATGATACATTGTAGAAGTGTTTTGTAAATAATCTGCCACTGTAACAATAAGAGGTGTTCAGCTCTGCTACATCTGCTCCTTGTTATCCGCTGATGAGAGGGAAGATGTGAGCAGTAAACAAGGGCAGCATTGTGGAGGGGAGGTTGTTGAGGCCGCCTTTGTGGCAGGCATGTTGGTGGGGTTGGGCGCCCCCTTAGCCCACCTTTCCTCGCAGTTGTCAGCCGCGCGCTCCCCGTCTTCAGAAGATGTTGTGTGTTTTTTCTTTGAAGAGGAAAAATGGACTAAACAATCCAAGGAGTCGGAATCACTTTGATATTTGTCTTCAAACGCTTCTGTCCTCCTGATTCCTAATGCCAGTGCCGTCTGCGGGGACCGGCGCATCTTATCTCGCTGCAGGGTGATGCAACAACATGTTTTGATCCTTCGTCCGGCTTTTATCAGCAAAAAATGTTTTTATGGAATGACGACAAATTATTTAACCCTGCGTACGCCACAAATAAATCAGCAACGCCTTCAACGCCTCACTGTATAAGGAAGGGGGGGGGGGGGGGGGGTCAGGTATTGTCCTTTAGATTTGTAATTTGGGAAACGAGGAGTCTGTGGGATAATTGATCATAAATGAGAGATTGGCCGGGACTGCGCCGCCTTCTGATGTGGCCCCCCGAGGTGTACGCTCCAGTCTCCGGAGGTAGATGCTTCCAGACAAAACACCGAGACAGCTCAAATCTGCAAAGAGGAGCAAGAAAGACGGGAGAAAGTCTCTATACTCAGAGTCATCCCTCAAGACAGACAAGAAATAGCAGGAAACAAAGGGGGGAAATTGTGATCTGATGCCTCCTGATAATTCTCAATACACAGTGTAAGCTATTGCTCTCTGGTATCAGTTATTCTAGTCTGTGGCTCACTCTACAGGGGGTCCTGGGGCTGGAAACAATGGGGGGGGGGGGGGGGCAACTAAAACTAGACTTCACATGACTGATGAATCTGGTACAGATGTTACTGATCTCCTCCAGGACCCTCTCCATAGGATTATTATGTATCACAGCCGCATCTCCCACAATGCCTTGCAATCCTAGATCAGAACATCAGAATTCTCCTTTTCTCTCCTCTTTTCTATCCCTTTCCTTCTTCTCTTGTCTTTCCTTCTATACCCCTTTCCTTCTCCCCTCTCCTCTCATCACTTTGCTTCCTCTCTTCCCTTTTGTCTCCTCTTTACTTCTCTTCTTTTCCTGTTCTTCAGTTGTCTTTATTACTCTCCTTTTCTCTTTCTTCTCTCCTCTTTTCTCTCCCTTTCCTCCTGGCTTTTCTTCTATACACTTGTTTTCTTCTTTTCTCTTCTCACTTCCTCCCCTCACTTTACTTTCTCTCTTCTCTTCTTTCCCTGTCCTTCAGTTGACTTTTTTTACTCTCCTTTTCTCTTTCTTCTCTCCTCCTTGTTCTCTCCTCTGTTCTTGCCCTTTTTTTCTCTTGTCTTTTCTTTTATACAATCTTCTTCTTTTCTCCTTCCTTCTCCCCTCTTTACTTCCTTTCTTCTCTATAATTCTCTTCTTCCCCCTTCCCTGCCTTTATACTCTCCTCTTCTTTCTTTGTCTTCTTTTCCTGTTCCTCTATTGTCTTTATACTCTCATTTCTCTTTTCTTCTGTCATCTTTCTTTTGTCCTCCCTTCTATTCTTTTCCCTTTTTTTCTAGTCTTTTCTACTCTCTTCTTCTTTTCCCTTCTCTGCTTCCCTCTCCTCACTTTCCTTTCTCTCTTTTTCCCTTTTGTTCTATTGTCTTTTTAATCTCCACTTCTCTTCTGTATTCTCTTTTCTTCTCCTCTTTTCCATTTTTCTTTTGTATTTTCTTCATTTCTCTCCCCCTCTCTTTCTTCCCTTGTCCCCCCTCTTCCTCTCTTCCCTGTTCTCCTTTCTCTTCCCTTCCTTCCTCTTCCTCCTCCTTCCTTTGCTTCTTTTTCCTCATCTAATGTAAATATTTGTATCTTTTCCAAATTTATGTAACTAACGTCCAAAGCCGACAACGGTTAAATGGTCCATATAGGATAATCATGATCAGGGATCCAACAAGCTGATCCCTAAATGCTACAACAAGGAGCTCACTGGATTTCTTAAGTAGGACCTTGTCTATCAATAGGATCTGCAGAATACATGTTCCCCCTGTGCTGATATATCACTGCAGGGGGGTTCTGGTAAATGGTGGGGGGTGTTCTGGTATAGGGGGGGGGGGGGGATTTTTGGTACAGCATGGGTAATATTCTGGTATGGGGGTGATGTTCTGGTATAGGGGGTGATATTCTAGGGGGTGGAGTTCTGGTATGGGGGTAATATCCTGGTATGAGAGTGTTATATTTTAGTATAGGGGTGATATACTGGTATAGCGGGGGTAATATTCTGATATAAGAGCGTTATATTCTAGTATGGGGTGATATACTGGTATAAGAGGTCGATATACTGGTACAGCAGGGGGTAATGTTCTGGTATTGGAGTAATGTTCTGGTATAGGGGGGTGATATTCTAGTATGAGGGTGATATACTGGTATAGTGGGAGCAATGTTATTGTATAAGGGGGTAATATTCTGGTATAAGGGGGTGATACAATGTCACAGTGGGAGTAATGTGCTGGTATAAGGGGGGGTTTGATATATTGGTACAGTGGGAGTAATGTTTTAGTATAAGAGGGTGATATACTGGGGTAGTGGGGGTAATGTTCTGGTATAAGGGGGTTATATTGTGGTATTGGGGGGCGATATTCTGGTATAGTGAGGGTAATGTTCTAGTATAAGGGGGTGATATTTTGATATGGGGAGGGGTGACGCTCTCCTTTTAGGCAGACAGAGGCTCTTATAGGGGGTGGAGTCCTGATAGACCCGGGTGGAGTCCTGGCTGTCTCCCATAAGGTTCATGTCAGATTCCTCAGTCATATAATGATTTAATGAGGTTTTCACAATGTGATTCTTATGTAACCATTCACTGCATGTATAAGTAATAGGGGAGGAGGTGCTGCCATAATGTCCAAGACGTCACTGTGAGTCAGCGCTTGTGTCCTGTCCATTCTGAGTGTAGTAAACAACCCAAGTCATCTCCAAATACCAAAGAGACGAAAAACAAGAAAAAACTCATCAATGACGGCGACAAGGAATTATCCTATAGACATGTGCTCCAGGGATGGGAAGCCTGAGGTCACAAGAAGCTTCTCTACCAGGCCACCGGGGGCAGCATTGTCCCTCATACCAGCTGGGTCATTGGGGACATGTCCTCTACATAAGTGGTGGAATGCTTTCCTACTGGTCCTCAAAGAATTTACTACATTACTTGACCACCATGGACTTTATGCTGTCTTACTGGGCCACCGCATTACTGGACCCCCAGGGACTTGGCCCCACATTACTGGCCCACCAGAGACTTGACCCCATATTACTGGGCCATCACTGACTGGAGCCCACATGACTGGACCACTAGGAACTTGACTTCATATTTTGGGACCACCACGGTCTTTGTTCTCATTTTATCACTAGGAACCTGACCCCATATTAAAGTATCACTGGGGACTTCCCCCTAAATAACTGGACTGCAGCCGACTGGACCCCATATCACTAGACCACTGGGATCTCCATGTTATCTTACTGTGTCACTACAGACCTGTCCCCATGTTACCAGAGACTTGACTCCACATTACTGGGCCACCACTGACTGGACCCCACATTACTTGCCCACCAGGGTCTTAACTGCATATTACTAGACCCCCAGGGACCTGACCCCATAGTACTTGCCCTCTAGGACTAGATTTCATATTACTGGTCCACAAGGGACCTGACCCCATATTACTGGACCCCCAGGGATGTGGTCCCATATTACTGGCCCACCAGGACTAGATTTAATATTACTGGACCCCCATGGACATATTATTAGGTCAGGGCATTGTCCATGATGTCACTAAGAAGAAGAGACTTTCTCATTGGGCCCCTAAGCATGTGGCTGTATACCAGGGACCCCCAGGGACATTCTCACTGACCAGGTGAGGACACTCAGGACTCGTGTGTCTGGTTTATGATCCGGTGACATCACCAGTGGTGTATAATGGGCTGGTGTGGCGGAGGAGCTGGTGACATCACCCTGGAATCCTAATAATCTCATGTGCAGTCTCATTACCAGAGTGACAGAGAGATTTGTAGAAGTATTTATGACATCTGTCCGGACATGTGCCGGGGATGACGAGTCACGGACACAGTGAACAGGAATCCACCCCCCCACCCCCATCCCCATCCCCATCCGCATCCCCACCCCCACCCCCATCCCCACCCCCACCATCCATTGTTATGTTCTTCACTTCTACCAAGGTTATGGCTAGGGACTGCTGGGGTCGCCATCACAGCTGGTACAGAGGAGGACACCCAGCTTTCCTAGACTTCTGAAGTAGTAATGTGGGATCATATAGATATATATATACTGCTCAGGGCTCTGGGAAAGCTGGGTGTCAGACAATCCTAATACAGCATTGTGCGCAGACGCCCCGATAACAATCCGTCAGCCGTAACACCAACGACATGAGGAGATATGAGCGGCCTCCAATATAATAAAATGTTTTATGGACAAATTTATAGAGAATTAAAAGAGCAGCCGGAAAATCGATCACTGTGCCAGAACCGAGAGAAGTGTCTGGGCGTGGTGGAGGCTGAGTATAGTGTGTTATATAACGTGAGGTGTATACCTGTGGTGTATAACGTAGGGTGTATAACAGGTGGCGTATAGCTGTGATGTCCCACTGTTAATTGCCCTAGACACCTGTCGTAAAATTCTCTCTTCAGGTTCAGTGGTGATTGGTAGCATTCTATAGTTTCACCACTAGGTGTCAGTGTTACTTTTAAACCTTGTAATTTCATGCACAGCTGAAGTTAAGCAAAGGGTTACTGTTATTGTTGTACCATGTTTTCAGTGCTGACCTATAGGAGATGCTCTTTCTTCCACCGCCTATCCCTGCTCTCCACACACATACAGCCCCTGGGGAAGTAGCTAGTTAACCCCGTGTGGGAGGAAGTTCAGATCAGTTAAGTGTGTTCAGTGAGTTGGTTAAGACACAGAAGCAACCAGAGACATTCAGTTCTTCTAGCCTATCCATTATATCTACTATGCAGTGCTAGACACCACAAGAGGGAGAAAAGTCGGTGATCAATCCTAGACCACACCGAGAACCACTCTACAAAGTGCAGGGCAGTATTCTACTACACAAGAGAAACTATCCTGGATAGAACAGAGCTACCAGAAGGTCTATGTATTCTATCTCACAGTGCAAGTAAAACTGGGAAGGCTCGGGCACTTAGCTTCACCCAGGTGACCTCGGCTGGGGCTTGTATCACCCTATTAGGACGAGTATCTCGACACTAGGGCAGAGGGTAGTCAGATTATAGTTTATAAATGGGTACAAGTAAACTTCTCACTCAAAAGTATCTCCCACTCTCAAGTATCTCTCCAAAGGTCTGGCAGAGCACAGTACTACTTTGGGTTAGGACTCCCTTGACAAACTCCTCTCTTCTACACTGCTCCACTCTACTCTTAACTTTTCAAGCACCGCTACAACTACCTCTTCTATCTTCTACTCATTCAAGCATGTCCGCATCACAATCCAAGTTAAACACTACAGTCTGTACGAAGATTTATCTATTTCTGCAAAAGTGTATTGTACTATAAAGAGATTGTACTGTAAAGCTCTTCCATTTTTTCATCACTGGTAACCGTACACCTTGGGTTAATTCTCCCCTTTCTGTGGGTGGTGGTACCGATAGTCTGGGTTGGTCGATTGCCAATCAGGACAAGAGCCCAACAGACCTATCACAGCCCGGCAGGTCACTGACCATTATGGGGAACAGTACAAACCGGCCATATAGAAAGCAGGTACTAACATCACACCTGTGTGCTGAACTAGCACTGGCGTCACGACAACCGCCATCACTGGCCGAGTACTACACCACATAACATGTGATGGAGGCCGGGTATAGTGTGTTATGTTGTGCAATGTGTTGTGTCCTATATTCTGTATGGGTTTGAGTTATGTTATGGATGATGCTTTATGTTTTCTGCCCCGCCATTATGTGGAGTGTTGGGGTCCCTGTCTGTCTCCCTAGCTTATCACACTTTCTTGTAGGATTATGGGAAAGCTCTTGACACTCTGTCCTTCCCCATCCCCCCTCCTGCTAAGCCCCTCATATCTTCACTGATTTTCATGATGTTTCTTGGTCACAGTACACACATGCTGGCAATGATATGTCTGCCCATTCACAGGAACTCTCCAAACCTCCACTGTTACACTCCTGACCCCATAGTAATGCAGTCATCCAGCTGGGTCAGTACTGGGCCTCCATGAGCAGTCCTAGTATTCAGTGGTCCTATTGGGCTCATGGATGTGACTGGCTCTGGGTGGACGTTACATTGTCCTCATTGAAGGGACCAGCTCTGGGTGGGCGTTACATTGGGCTCATAGACAGGACTGGCTCTGGGTGGGCGATACATTGGGAGGGGACGGGCTCTGGGTGGGCGTTACATTGGGCTCATGGACAGGACCAGCTTTGGATGGATGTTACATTGGGCTCATAGACAGGACCAGCTCTAGGTGGGCGTTCCATTGGGCTCATGGATGGGACTGGCTCTGGGTGGACGTTACATTGGGCTCATGGGTGGGACTGGCTCTGGGTGGACGTTACATTGGGCTCATGGATGGGATCGGCTCTAGATGGACATTATATTGGTCTCATGGATGGGACTGGCTCTGGGTGGACGTTACATTGGGCTCATGGATGGGACCAGCTCTGAATGGATGTTACATTGGGCTCATGGATGGGACTGGCTCTGGGTGGACGTTACATTGGGCTTGTGGTTACAGAATTCCTTTATGAAATATGAGAAGGATAAGAGACGCCCACCGCCGACTTATAGGAATCTGGATGTAACTTTCTTTCTTCCATTGGGGAGATAAGAGAGTCAGCAGCAGCAGCCGCGTCACCCACGGCGGGGAATAAGACCTGAACACGGGCATCAGATCTCAACTTCTTCATCTTCATCTCCTTGCAGGTGTAAATACACGATGAAGAAGAAAAATCACAGGGATAAGATAAAACCGTCAGGAAGCCTCTGGGCTGAACATGGAGGAGATGAATGGCTCCTTAGAGGATGAGGCAGTGGTGAGATCTGCCTCTCCGCACCCCGGGGACACAAATCCCACCTGGTAATGGTTATTATCACCGCACGCCCGCTACACAATATTAATATCATCTCCCAGGAAATGTACGTTGTAACAGACGGCGGTGTCTGGCTCTCCTAATAGGCCCAAAGTTTCCCCCGCTCAAACCCGAGGAGACAGTAGATGAGCTATATGGAGGGAGGCCACACCACCGCCACAGGGCCCATAGGGGGGAAAGGGTCAGTACTGCCCCCCGCCATATGGCTGCCTCTGTCCCCCACCACATGGCTGCCTCTGTCCCCCGCCACATGGCTGCCTCTTTCCCCCGCCGCATGGCTGCCTCTGTCCCCCGCCACATGGCTGCCTCTGTCCCCCTCCACATGGCTGCCTCTGTCCCCCTCCACATGGCTGCCTCTGTCCCCATCCACATGGCAGCCTCTGTCCTCCACCACATGGCAGCCTCTGTCCTCCACCAAATGGCTGTCTCTGTCCCCCTCCACATGGCTGCCTCTGTTCCCACCACATGGCTGCCTCTGTCCTCCACCAAATGGCTGCCTCTGTCCCCCGCCACATGGCTGTCTCTGTTCTTACCACATGGCTGCCTCTGTCCCCCACCACATGGCTGCCTCTGTCCCCCACCACATGGCTGCCTCTGTCCCCCGCCACATGGCTGTCTCTGTCCCCCTCCACATGGCTGCCTCTGTTCCCACCACATGGCAGCCTCTGTTCCCACCACATGGCTGCCTCTGTCCCCGACCACATGGCTGCCTCTGTCCCCCGCCACATGGCTGTCTCTGTTCTTACCACATGGCTGCCTCTGTCCCCCACCACATGGCTGTCTCTGTTCCCACCACATGGCTGCCTCTGTCCCCCGCCACATGGCTGTCTCTGTTCTTACCACATGGCTGCCTCTGTCCCCCACCACATGGCTGTCTCTGTTCCCACCACATGGCTGCCTCTGTCCCCCGCCACATGGCTGTCTCTGTTCTTACCACATGGCTGCCTCTGTCCCCCACCACATGGCTGTCTCTGTTCCCGCCACATGGCTGCCTCTGTCCCCCACCACATGGCTGTCTCTGTTCCCACCACATGGCTGCCTCTGTCCCCCGCCACATGGCTGTCTCTGTTCTTACCACATGGCAGCCTCTGTCCCCCACCACATGGCTGCCTCTGTCCCCCACCACATGGCTGTCTCTGTTCCCACCACATGGCTGCCTCTGTTCCCACCACATGGCTGCCTCTGTCCCCCACCACATGGCTGTCTCTGTTCCCACCACATGGCTGCCTCTGTTCTCACCACATGGCTGCCTTTGTCCCTCAGCACATGGCTGTCTCTGTCCCCCACCACATGGCTGCCTCTGTTCCCACCACATGGCTGCCTCTGTCCCCCACCACATGGCTGTCTCTGTTCTTACCACATGGCTGTCTCTGTCCCCCACCACATGGCTGTCTCTGTTCCCACCACATGGCTGCCTCTGTTCTCACCACATGGCTGCCTTTGTCCCTCAGCACATGGCTGTCTCTGTCTCCCATCCACCATGTTCGTTCCGTCTCTCATAGGTCCCCATGAATATGCAGAATTGTACATCGAGGATCATTTCCATAATGTAAATAATTTCCTCCTGTCATTTCTCCCTTAGACGGAGCTGAGAGCTGATAATCTGACTGTACGGTATAACGTTCTGACACTTTCTATTAAACTTTCCATTTAATTTTTTTTTAACCATTTTCAAGATCTCTGCTTGTTGTCAGTAAATAATATTTTTGGTTAGCTTCAGATATATACAGTACAACCGACCACCCAATTTTGCACAAAAATATTGGTCTTTTATGGGGGTGGTATGGTCAAAGAACAAGGTATAGAAAATGCAGAATTAAAGGGAACCTGTCACCCCCCGTGCCGGGGTGACAGGCTCCCGACCCCCCGCTACAGCCCCCTATACTCACCTGATCCCGCCGGGTCCCGCTTCTGGATCCGGTCGGGTCACGGAGATATCAGCCGCTGCAGCCCAGCACGCGCGCTGTGAGATGAGTCCAACGCTCATAGAGAATGACGGAGTGCTGGACTCTCCGTCATTCTCTATGAGCGTTGGACTCATCTCTCAGCGCATGCTCCGGGCTGAAGCGGCTGAGATCTCTGTGACCCGACTGGATCCAGAAGCGGGACCCGGCGGGATCAGGTGAGTATAGGGGGCTGTAGCGGGGGGTGGGGAGCCCTTTAAGTGTCTTACTGAAGCCGGAGCATGTACACCATATATATATAATGATGAAAGTTCACATAGTCATGTCTTTTTATGAGGCAGCATCCATACAGCACACCCATATACATCAGCTCTATACACCATTCTATTCCATCACTGGTATCAGCTCTATACGCCATTCTATTCCATCACTGGTATCAGCTCTGTACACCATTCTATTCCATCACTGTTATCAGCTCTATACGCCATTCTATTTCATCACTGGTATCAGCTCTATACACCATTCTGTTCCATCACTGGTATCAGCTCTATACACCATTCTATTCCATCACTGGTATCAGCTCTGTACACCATTCTATTCCATCACTGGTATCAGCTCTATACACCATTCTATTCCATCACTGGTATCAGCTCTATACACCATTCTATTCCATCACTGTTATCAGCTCTATACGCCATTCTATTTCATCACTGGTATCAGCTCTATACGCCATTCTATTCCATCACTGGTATCAGCTCTGTACACCATTCTATTCCATCACTGTTATCAGCTCTATACGCCATTCTATTTCATCACTGGTATCAGCTCTATACACCATTCTGTTCCATCACTGGTATCAGCTCTATACACCATTCTATTCCATCACTGGTATCAGCTCTCCACACCATTCTATTCCATCACTGGTATCAGCTCTATACACCATTCTATTCCATCACTGGTATCAGCTCTATACACCATTCTATTCCATCACTGGTATCAGCTCTATACACCATTCTATTCCATCACTGTTATCAGCTCTATACGCCATTCTATTTCATCACTGGTATCAGCTCTATACACCATTCTATTCCATCACTGGTATCAGCTCTATACACCATTCTATTCCATCACTGGTATCAGCTGTATACACCATTCTATTCCATCACTGGTATCAGCTCTATACACCATTCTATTCCATCACTGGTATCAGCTCTATACACCTTTCTATTCCATCACTGGTATCAGCTCTATACACCATTCTATTCCGTTACTGGTATCAGCTCTATACACCATTCTATTACATCACTGGTATTATCTCTGTACACCATTCTATTCCATCACTGGTATCAGCTCTGTACACCATTCTATTACATCACCGGTATCAGCTCTATACACCATTCTATTCCATCACTGGTATCAGCTCTGTACACCATTCTATTCCATCACTGGTATCAGCTCTATACACCATTCTATTCCATCACTGGTATTAGCTCTATACGCCATTCTATTCCATCACTAGTATCAGCTCTAGGAACCATCCTATTCCATCACTGGAATCAGCTCTATACAGCATTCTATTCCATCACTGGTATCAGCTCTATACACCATTCTATTCCATCACTGGTATCAGCTCTATACACCACTCTTTTCCATCACTGGTATCAGCTCTATACACCATTCTATTACATCACTGGTATAAGCTGTATACACTATTCTATTCCATCACTGGTATCAGCTCTGTACACCATTCTATTACATCACTGGTATCAGCTCTATAAGCCATTCTATTCCATCACTGGTTTCAGCTCTATGAACCATCCTATTCCATCACTGGTATCAGCTCTATACAGCATTCTATTCCATCACTGGTATCAGCTCTATACACCATTTTATTCCATCACTGGTATCAGCTCTATACACCATTCTATTCCATCACTGGTATCAGCTCTATACACCATTCTATTCCAACACTGGTATCAGCTCTATACACCATTCTATTCCATCACTGGTATCAGCTCTATACACCATTCTATTCCATCACTGGTATCAGCTCTATACACCATTCTATTCCAACACTGTTATCAGCTCTATACGCCATTCTATTCCATCACTGGCATCAGCTCTGTACACCATTCTATTCCATCACTGGTATCAGCTCTATACACCATTCTATTCCATCACTGGTATCAGCTGTATTTACCATTCTATTCCATCACTGGTATGAGCTCTATACACCACTCTTTTCCATCACTGGTATCAGCTCTATACACCATTCTATTACATCACTGGTATCAGCTGTATACACTATTCTATTCCATCACTGGTATCAGCTCTGTACACCATTCTATTCCATCACTGGTATCAGCTGCATATACCATTCTATTCCATCACTGGTATCAGCTCTGTACACCATTCTATTCCATCACTGGTATCAGCTCTATACACCATTCTATTCCATCACTGGCATCAGCTCTATACGCCATTCTATTCCATCACTGGTATCAGCTCTATGAACCATCCTATTCCATCACTGGTATCAGCTATATACAGCATTCTATTCCATCACTGGTATCAGCTCTATACACCATTCTATTCCATCACTGGTATCAGCTCTATACGCCATTCTATTCCATCACTGGTATCAGCTCTATGAACCATCCTATTCCATCACTGGTATCAGCTCTATACAGCATTCTATTCCAACACTGTTATCAGCTCTATACGCCATTCTATTTCATCACTGGTATCAGTTCTATACACCATTCTATTCCATCACTGGTATCAGCTCTATACACCATTCTATTCCATCACTGGTATCAGCACTATACACCATTCTATCCAACACTGGTATCAGCTCTATACGCCATTCTATTCCATCACTGGCATCAGCTCTGTACACCATTCTATTCCATCACTGGTATCAGCTCTATACACCATTCTATTCCAACACTGTAATCAGCTCTATACGCCATTCTATTTTATCACTGGTATCAGCTCTATACACCATTCTATTCCATCACTGGTATCAGCACTATACACCATTCTATTCCATCACTGGTATCAGCTGTATACACCATTCTATTCCATCACTGGTATCAGCTGTATTTACCATTCTATTCCATCACTGGTATCAGCTCTATACACCACTCTTTTCCATCACTGGTATCAGCTCTATACACCATTCTATTCCATCACTGGTATCAGTTCTATACACTATTCTATTACATCACTGGTATCAGCTGTATACACTATTCTATTCCATCACTGGTATCAGCTCTGTACACCATTCTATTCCATCACTGGTATCAGCTGTATACACCATTCTATTCCATCACTGGTATCAGCTCTGTACACTATTCTATTCCATCACTGGTATCAGCTGTATACACCATTCTATTCCATCACTGGTATCAGCTGTATACACTATTCTATTACATCACTGGTATCAGTTCTATACACCATTCTATTCCATCACTGGTATCAGCTGTATACACTATTCTATTCCATCACTGGTATCAGCTCTGTACACCATTCTATTCCATCACTGGTATCATCTCTATACACCATTCTATTCCATCACTGGTATCAGCTGTATACACTATTCTATTCCATCACTGGTATCAGCTCTATACACCATTCTATTTCATCACTGGTATCAGCTGTATACACCATTCTATTCCATCACTGGTATCAGCTCTATACACCATTCTATTCCATCACTGGTATCAGCTGTATACACTATTCTATTCCATCACTGGTATCAGCTGTATACACTATTCTATTCCATCACTGGTATCAGCTGTATACACCATTCTATTCCATCACTGGTATCAGCTCTGTACACCATTCTATTCCATCACTGGTATCAGCTCTATACACCATTCTATTCCATCACTGGTATCAGCTGTATACACTATTCTATTCCATCACTGGTATCAGCTCTGTACACCATTCTATTCCATCACTGGTATCATCTCTATACACCATTCTATTCCATCACTGGTATCAGCTGTATACACTATTCTATTCCATCACTGGTATCAGCTCTGTACACCATTCTATTCCATCACTGGTATCATCTCTATACACTATTCTATTCCATCACTGGTATCAGCTGTATACACCATTCTATTCCATCACTGGTATCAGCTCTATACACCATTCTATTCCATCACTGGTATCAGCTCTATACACCATTCTATATATGCTGCCCGCCATGGTGCTCCTTCCTCCTCCTCCCAGCTCAGCTATGCCTCCTCCTTCCACCCTACAGCCTCCCTCCTCCTGCTTGTATGCTCCCTCCTCCTTCATAATGGCCCTGTCAGCGCTGTCGGGTAGCAATCCTATCATGTAAGTCCTGCTTACGGTCTTTTTATGGGGGTCTTCTGCTACAAAATCTGCCCAAAAAGTGGTCTTCGGTCTTCTCAAAGTAGTGGTCTGTAGCTCTGCTACACCAACATATACTCACATCTGTATATACACACACAAAGCTCTGCTATACATACAACTCTGCCCCTGGCGGTGACTGCAGTATAAGGCATGATGTAACAGCAGAATAGTGAGCGCAGCTCTGGAGGTGACATGTACATCATGGGATATAAAGTTTACATTGTCTTCCAGGCCGTGCCCTCTGGGTTCCTGGCTCGTCTGTAGTCGCTGGCAGATCATTCATATTGCACAATGTCTTCTCTAGCTGAGGAGGTAATATCTGGGCGTTCCTGGGTGGGAGTGACGCCGTCAGCCATCACAGGAGACAACACATAGTAATCTCCAGGGTGATTATCAGGGTCCCAGCCATCAGGACAGCCGCAGGATGGAACCCTGTCAGTGTGCGGTGGCTGTCACCGGGTTCTGGGTGTGATCTCCGCTCACTGACACCTCACACTAATGACAGGCGGAGGGGAATGTCACCACGTGCACGCTAATGAATTATTGAAAGGCCATGGGAATTGTCTGTCACAGGGCCAGGTCAGCGTCCTGTCCATACAGATGCAGGGAGTGACGTCATCATTCAGCAGGTGCAATGCTCTGCAGAGGAGACAACACAATGCTGTGCCACCTCCAGAGCAGATCAGAGATCAGGAGGTGGTGATCATTCAGGAGGAGCAATGCTCTGCAGGGGAGACCACACAATACTGTGCCATCTCCAGAGCAGATCAGAAGGTGGTGACATCATCATTCAGGAGGTGTAATGCTCTGCAGAGGAGACAACACAATGTTCTGCCACCTCTAGAGCAGATCAGATATATCAGAGATCAGAAGGTGGTGACAGGGAGTTTCTTCATTGTTACTATAGAAGCAAAATAATCACAATGCAAAAGAATGAACCAGAACCAGAAATGATGGCGCCTGAGGGGAGATGGCGATGACTCCGACTGCACCGCATATCCCAGCACACAGCAATACAATAACACGTGAGAGTAGAACACTGCCCCAGACCACCAGGGATATACCATCACCTTCTTCACTGCCCCAGACCACCAGGGATATACCACCACCTCCTTCACTGCCCAGACTACCAGGGATATACCATCACCTTCTTCACTGCCCCAGACCACCAGGGATATACCACCGCCTCCTTCACTGCCCCAGACCACCAGGGATATACCACCACCTCCTTCACTGCCCAGACTACCAGGGATATACCATCACCTTCTTCACTGCCCCAGACCACCAGGGATATACCATCACCTTCTTCACTGCCCCAGACCACCAGGGATATACCACCACCTCCTTCACTGCCCAGACTACCAGGGATATACCACCGCCTCCTTCACTGCCCCAGACCACCAGGGATATATATATCCCTAGATATAATAGATAGGAGGCCACTGCCTAATGTGCTATGTACTCTGCCGGGATGTGGTGATGTGTCTCTATAGTGTTTAAAGAAATCCTCGTAACTCCCAGTTATCTCACCTAACCACCTTCTGCCCCACAGTGTCAGGTTACCCGTCCTCTGGGGTAGTACGAGTTCCAGGTCTCTGCTCTGGGTGGAGCTGGCTTGTAGTGTCCTTCCTACTGAGCGGCTGTCAGTAAAGAGCGGCTTGTGGCACTGTGCTCTACTGTAGGATCAGTCATTAGTTATCCATCTCTTTTCTCTAAGGTGGTCGACTCTCCTGTTTTAGCTGTATAATCCTCAGTGTAGGCAACGGTGAAGACTCCCTTGTCTCCGGTTTCCTTAGGAGTCGGCTCTAGCAACCCTAGAAGGTTGGGAAGCTCGTGTTAGGAACAACTATATACACGTCCTGCCTGGCCTGTAGTTAGGAACTAATTAACTAAAATGGATGTAGTTACTAAAAAAAGCAAAGTGTGTGTAGCTAGACCTAGTGTTATCTGCAGCTGTGCAAGAGTGACATCTAGTGGTTGGAGTAAGGAACAGCGGCCTCCTGTCCTAACCTGTGACACTAGAGTCATACACTTTTACCAAGGTGTAAGAAGAGAAAAGAAAGCACATAGTGGGACACTACATATGCTATCAACTTCTTCACTGCCCTAGGCCATCAGGGATCTACCATTAATGCCTTCACCGCTCTAGACCACCAGGTCAACAAACCTACACCCCAATCACACAGGGATTCTTGGCGCAAGTCACAAGGTTAGTAAGTAAAAATAAATGTGAAATATCCACTTCATAACTTCTTACTAAAAGCTCTAGGGGGGAGATTTATCAAACAAGGTGGAAAGTAGAATTGTCTTAGTTGCCGCTAGCAACCAATCAGATTCCACCTTTCATTTTCCAAAGAGTCTGGGAGGAATGAAAGGTGGAATCTGATTGGTTGTCGGGGGAAACTGAGCCTGTTCTACTTTACACCAGTTTGATAAATCTCCCCCATTGTGTTTGGAGGCCGCACTGCGCTCAGGTGCTCTAGAGTCTAGTGTGCCCTATTCTGAACAACTAAACCCACACAGGGCCATAGGCCCAATAGGTACCCCTTATTCCTTCCCCCAGAGCCTCCACCATAACCCATAACTATTTAAGCATTGTATGGCAGTATTATTAGGGCACACTTTATAACTAATATAGCATAGACTATTATTAAAGAATAGAGGCCATGTATGACCGATCTGCCAGCTTGGCTCCTTCATTCCATGAGATTTGTTCCTCCTAATGCAGTCTCATACAGCTCTGCTGCATACATTTCCCATGATGCCCCTGGATCTTCAGAGGTAGAGGAGATGGAGTCTCATTACACTGCTCTGGCTGTGCTCAGTGACATAGAACTATTGCCTTTCATTATAAAACTCCCCTGACAACTGCAGAGTCTCAGTGTAGTCCTGTGAGGTGCAGCTTCAGCCTGTTTTCCCCGTCTCTGCAGCTGCATCTCATAGAACACACTGGAGTCTGAGAGCTGCCAAGAAGATCTAAAAGGGGTTAATTTCTTCCCGAGACAGCACCGCTCTTGTCTCCAGTTTGGGTGCAAGTTTTGCTATTCCATTGAAGTGAATGGAGCCTAACTGCAAACCACACCTGACCTGGAGACAAGAGTGGTGCTGTCTCTGGAAGAACGAGGCCATGTTTTGCTAATGGGCGTTCCCAACCTTCCTTATTTCCCAGAGTACCTTTGTGGAACTTGTCATATCTGTGACTTAAAAATCTCGGATTCCAGGCGGCTATACTTTCCCTGCACTGATACACTGTACTGCGTTGATGTCTCTGATCCCAGGCAGACCGGCCCACCGTTACCCAGCGTGTGACCACCTGTCCTTTCATGGCGCTCTGCAGGCCGCTGCCCCGGAATAGCGTGTTTGTGCAGATATAAATGTTACATCGCTGTAAACATGGCTGCTACGATCCAGGCTGCTTTGAAGCACAGCAGGCGGCCCTTTTGGCTGCAATTTGTGCTTCATCGTCCACTGCGCCGCCGTCTTGCCCGTCTTTTAACTGCAAAGTTACATCTATTTACTGAGTGACAGGAGCCCCGCAAAGATGGCGGCCACTGACTGGCGAGTTCCCAGACCCGGTGTATAGTGTACAGGATGGGACCGCAGCCAGTGCACAGACCTGGTGTATAGTGTACAGGATGGGGCCCGGTGTATAGTGTACAGGATGGGGCCCGGTGTATAGTGTACAGGATGGGGCCCGGTGTATAGTGTACAGGATGGGGCCCGGTGTATAGTGTACAGGATGGGGCCCGGTGTATAGTGTACAGGATGGGGCCCGGTGTATAGTGTACAGGATGGGGCCCGGTGTATAGTGTACAGGATGGGGCCCGGTGTATAGTGTAATGGATGGGGCCCGGTGTATAGTGTATAGGATGGGGCCCGGTGTATAGTGTACAGGATGGGGCCCGGTGTATAGTGTACAGGATGGGGCCCGGTGTATAGTGTACAGGATGGGGCCCGGTGTATAGTGTACAGGATGGGGCCCGGTGTATAGTGTACAGGATGGGGCCCGGTGTATAGTGTACAGGATGGGGCCCGGTGTATAGTGTACAGGATGGGGCCCGGTGTATAGTGTACAGGATGGGGCCCGGTGTATAATGTACAGGATGGGGCCCGGTGTATAGTGTACAGGATGGGGCCCGGTGTATAGTGTACAGGATGGGGCCCGGTGTATAGTGTACAGGATGGGGCCCGGTGTATAGTGTACAGGATGGGGCCCGGTGTATAGTGTACAGGATGTGGCCCGGTGTGGTGTATAGTGTACAGGATGGGGCCCGGTGTCTAGTGTACAGGATGGGGCCCGGTGTGGTGTATAGTGTACAGGATGGGGCCCGGTGTATAATGTACAGGATGGAGCCCGGTGTATAGTGTACAGGATGGGGCCCGGTGTGGTGTATAGTGTACAGGATGGGGCCCGGTGTATAGTGTACAGGATGGGGCCCGGTGTATAGTGTACAGGATGGGGCCCGGTGTGGTGTATAGTGTACAGGATGGGGCCCGGTGTATAGTGTACAGGATGGGGCCCGGTGTATAGCGTACAGGATGGGGCCCGGTGTATAGTGTACAGGATGGGGCCCGGTGTATAGTGTACAGGATGGGGCCCGGTGTATAGTGTACAGGATGGGGCCCGGTGTATAGTGTACAGGATGGGGCCCGGTGTATAGTGTACAGGATGGGGCCCGGTGTATAGTGTACAGGATGGGGCCCGGTGTATAGTGTACAGGATGGGGCCCGGTGTATAGTGTACAGGATGGGGCCCGCTGTATAGTGTACAGGATGGGGCCCGGTGTATAGTGTACAGGATGGGGCCCGGTGTGGTGTATAGTGTACAGGATGGGGCCCGGTGTATAATGTACAGGATGGGGCCCGGTGTATAGTGTACAGGATGGGGCCCGGTGTATAGAGTACAGGATGGGGCCCGGTGTATAGTGTACAGGATGGGGCCCGCTGTATAGTGTACAGGATGGGGCCCGGTGTATAGTGTAATGGATGGGGCCCGGTGTATAGTGTACAGGATGGGGCCCGGTGTATAGTGTACAGGATGGGGCCCGGTGTATAGTGTACAGGATGGGGCCCGGTGTATAGAGTACAGGATGGGGCCCGGTGTATAGTGTACAGGATGGGGCCCGGTGTATAGTGTACAGGATGGGGCCCGGTGTATAGTGTACAGGATGGGGCCCGGTGTATAGTGTACAGGATGGGGCCCGGTGTATAGTGTACAGGATGGGGCCCGGTGTATAGTGTACAGGATGGGGCCCGGTGTATAGAGTACAGGATGGGGCCCGGTGTATAGTGTACAGGATGGGGCCCGGTGTATAGTGTACAGGATGGGGCCCGGTGTATAGTGTACAGGATGGGGCCCGGTGTATAGTGTACAGGGGTGGGGTTGGGGCGGTGGGCAGGTGGGTGGACGGGGTTCGCCGCCTGGGCACAGGACTAGGACACTCTAACCATAACTCCAGGCGGAGGAGATGCTTTCTCTTTTTTGCAGATCTCTGAACAGACTGTAAAGGATAGACGGTGGATTTCTCCAGAAATTGCTGAAACAGCCCCACGTGATCGGAGACTAAAGCTTCTTACTGCTATCCGTAACCATGGAAACGCTTTGGCGATGGCGACAATTGTTTCCTTCTTTGGAAAACTGCTACATATGTGAAAGAAGCAAATGTAGGCCGTGTGTGAATGCGCTCCGACCCCTGTCAGGTGTCTGGTCTCCTGAGGCGGATAGTGGACAGGATTGTGATGTGTGAAGGGCTTAGGGTTGAAGGGGTTAACATATAGTAAGTGCTAATATGGGGGAGGGGTATGGGCGGAGCTGAGCAGAAACAGGTCATGTGATGAGAAGGCTTTATAGGTATATATAAAGACACTACCTGCTGTAGGTCCTGCAGGGGCGGAGCTTGCCACAGACTCCACCCCTGCAGAACTTGCATTAGGCATAACACACACATACATTTTGCCTGGAGTTCTTCCTAAACCCTGGAGTCGTCTTCGATCAAGTAATTTTATACCTATAGTCAGGAAGGCTGGGGACATATAATAGTTGCGACATCACAGCCACTCAGCTTTCCAGCAGCCCTGACTATAACACTGCCTCTTTATGAAGCGACGTTGTCATGGAGACGATTGCCGTCTATCTAGGTCATCAGACTATGATCACACTTTGTGGTTTGAGCTTGTGTTAACATGTGGAGACATCGTGGTACAGATGAAGTGTTGCTGTGGTTTCTGAAATCATAGAGTAATTGCTACTGTACCATGATGAATCTGCAACTTAACAAGTGAAACATGTCGAGAATGTTTAAAGGGATTTGCAAGTAAAAATGATTTTCTTTCAATGAACCGGTGTCAAAATGTTATAAAGTTTTGTAATTTACTTTAATTCAAAAATCTCCAGTCTTCCAGTACTTATCAGCTGCTGTATGTCCTGCAGGAAGTGTGCTCTTTGCTGCCACCTTTGTCCATGTCAGGAACTTTCCACAGCAGGAGAAGTTTTCTCTGGGGATTTGTTGCTGCTCTGGACAGTTCCTGACATGGACAGAGGTGGCAGTAGAGAGCACTGTGTCAGACTGGAAAGAATAAACCACTTCCTGTAGGACACACAGCAGCTGATAAGTACTGGAAGACTGGATATTTTGAAATAGAAGTAAATTACAAAACTATATAACTATGTGACATCAGTTGATTTGAAAGAAAAAGATACAAAAAGTTCCACTCTAAAGGGGTTATCAAGGATTACAAAACAGCCCAGTCCAACAAAACACAACAATCACTGAACTCAGGGAGAACAGTGATAAATTCCAATGGAGTACTCATTTACGAGTCTCCATTGATTGTCCCATACAAAATTTGAATATGCAAAAAAAGGGGTCTGTGGAGCCTCAGTTACGAGTCTCAAAACACGGGAATAGCCAGATATCCCTCTCTCCAGAGAAGGAAGCCCATTGCCAAGGGGTGCCTCCTAGTGGGGAGAGCACCAAACCACCCTGATACGTAGTCCCTCAGGTCCTCACTCTGTTGCGAGCTTTGGGACCTAAATAGGGAAACACCAGGGTGGCCCCTGTGAGTCAAAGTCTGTGTCGAGTATAACGACATAAGACAAGGGTTACCAAGGCTAGGCATCCATCCACAGACTGCAGTTTCGGGGTATTTGCCCCTCGTCAGTGTGGAGCAGGATTCTGGCTACTGGGGCAATGATAAATAGACCAACAAAACACAACAATCACTGAACTCAGCCCAGTCCTCAGATTTAGAGGTTGCAATACCGCACACAGACTGAGGACAGTGGTGGCGCCATTTCTGGATAAATTGCACTGCTGGTAAGCACATCTCCAGACTCCAGCAAGGGAGGATGAGTCTGGGATTTAGGAGTAGGGATGGGTAGGGGGCGCGCACCCTTAGATCCTCTATGAGCATATTCACACACAGTCATGCAGCAATCAGAGCAGAGCGGACTCTATTTTCCTGTGATTTCCTCTTGGGATTGTGCTGCTCATGGCTGCGCTGCCTGATGAAAAGGCCGCATTAAAGTGACAGCGCTGTGGGGGTCACCGCTGATCTCTAGGGGCGATATGTCCCAACCATCCAAGCTAGATGGTGAAATGAGATCAGCTGATCCCTGGGGAGGGCGCAGTATGTACTGAGCTGCAGGGCGGCGCGCTCCTCCCTCGACCTTCCCGCCCACCCTGTTAATTTACCAGCGGGTTAGACATATATTAATGGGAATTGACTTGTATCTCCGCTCAATAAACAATTACCAAGGCCTAAACACTGCGACTACCGCCAAGGCCTAAACACCGCGACCACCGCCACTGAGGTCTGGTCAACGAGAAGGCCTGGTGACCATTAAGACCTGAACACCGCCACCGCCAAGGGCTGGAAAACGCTGAAGCCTGGACACCGCCTGAACACCATTAAGACCTGGACACCGCAGAGGCCTGAACACCATTAAGACCTGGACACTGGCGAGGCCTGGACACCACTGAGACCTGCACACCGCCACCACCGCTGCCGAGGCTTGAACAACACAACCACCACTGACTTGGCCTAAACACCGCCACCACCGCGGCCTGTACACTGCCGCTGCAGCTGAGGTCTGGACACCGCCACTTTACTCTTTTCAAAATAGAAATCATGACAAGTCCGTGCACAATCCGGAGAGTTCAGACATGGCAGGTTTGTGGCGTTGCCCTTCCTCCCGTCCTCTATGTCGCGCTCCTCCTCAGCCGCTGCCGTCTCTGAGATTTCACTTCTTGGACACCGGTCAAATGAGGAAGGAAAAAAAATATCTCATCACTAAATTGCGCACAATTATTATAATTTGTGAGCGTAATAAATAAAATCGCTTTTTGCAGGAATTTGCATCCTGACGCCGCGAGTTACACGCTGCGAATAAATCGCCATTACCGCATAAAGCGGGAATTTATGTCTGAGGAGGCGAGCAGTGGGAGACGGAGGAGCCGTTAATAATAACCGCCGCTTTATGTGGCGGAGGAGGGGGACAGGCGATGGCGCTGAGGGGGGAGATGGCGCTGCAGGGAGCACTACGACTAGAGATGAGAGAATTTACTGTACAAAGTGAATTGATTTGATAACTCGCCAATCTGCTTATTAGCCCGCGTCAGTCCGTGCTGCTCCGCCCCAGGGGGCCTGGAAAAGCCCTGGGAGAAGTATTCAAGGACAGGATCCAGCTCTCCCAGGCACCCAGGGTGGAGCCACACAGAGTACCAAGGGTACAAAGCAATTCACTTTGTTTGTACTTTATATTCGCTCATCTCTATGACGTATGATGACATCACACTAGATGCTAAAATACAGTATGATGTCATCACTCTAGACACTAATTAAACAATGATAACATCACAATAAATGCCCTTGCCTAATGTACTATGTACTCTGCCGGGATGTGGTGAAGTGTTGAGAAGTATTTGAAGAAATCCTCGTACTCACTTATGGATGAGTCCATGTTATCTCACCTAACCGCCTTCTGCCCCACAGTGTCAGGTGACCCGTCCTCGGGGGGAAGTACAAGTCCCGGGTCTCTGCTCTGGGTGGAGCTGGCTTGTATTGTCTTTCCTCTGAAGCTGAGCATCTGTCAGTAGAGAGCGGCTTTCTGGCACTGTGCTCTACTGTAGGATCAGTCTTGAGCTTGTCCATCCCTTTTTTAAGGTGTCGACTGTCCTACTGTTAGTCCTTCCTCGGCGTAGGCAATGGTGAAGACTCCCTTGTATCTGGTTTCCCTAGATGTCTAGTCTAGCAAACCATAGTGGTTGGAAAGCAAGTGTCAGGAACAACTATACACATGTCCTGCCTGGCCTGTAGCCAGACACTAACTAACTAAAGGACGTGGTTACTAGAGAGAAAAGAAGTGTATGTGTGTAGCTAGACCTGTGTTTTCTGCAGCTGTGCAAGAGTGACATCTAGTGGTTGGAGTAGGGAACAGCGGCCTCCTGTCCTATCCTGTGACACTAGGGTGATACACTTTTACCAAGGTGTAAGAAGAGAAATAAATACACATAGTGGGACACCACACTACAGACTATGCACCCATCATCCACACACTATGCACAATCACTTGCGACACCACTAACATATACAAACACACATTACTAACACACTCACTGACTGACACACATTACTGACTGACACACTTACTGACTTCCTTTTCCCTGTGATACTTGTATAGTGACTTGCTGATCACTTTGGGTCATAGCTCTGCAGTTTCTTTAGTTATGTCATTGTGTTATGTTTCGCACTCTCCGTCTGGTATATACACCATATTGGAGCTTCTCTAGCACATTTCTATATACTCTTGTATATAGTGACTTGTTGTTGTGTTGGCCTGAGTGTTCTATAGGATATGTTCACACTACGTAAAAGTACGGCCGTTGTTGCCATCAGCAACAACAGCCGTACTTTTCACGTTGTGGAACACTGCCTCTGCCGGCATACGCTCCGGCGGGGATCCCGGCGAATGGCTCCGGCTGCTTGCTTCATTGTGTGCTGTGGGAGGTTCTGATGCGGGCGCACGCTGATGCGCCCGCATTAAAACACTGTGGTCAGAAAGATCACCCGGCCGCGACTGTAGTACCGGCCTGGATGAATCCGGCAAAGACCGGCCATTCCGTGACCCGGCCGGGGTCACAGAACGGCCGGTCTCTTACCCCCTGTGAACCCGCCTTATACTGTATTATACAGGGGTGATGCTGTATCGCTATTTGGGGCTGTTCTGGGTTACACAGCACCTGCTATCCCCTTGGTCTATGATTTAATTGTTGTGAATATTGGGGCCATTTATTTGTAGTGTATTTGTACCTGATCTAATAAAGAACTTTTATGTCATTTGCCTTTTCAGCTGACTTTTACTTTTTGTTGGTTCTTGATATTCATATGCTGATAATGTGCGACCATTGTTATTTCAGGGGGTTGGTGTATAATATGTAAACTTACTGACAGACACACACATTACTGACTGACTGACACACACATTACTGACTGACACACACACATTACTGACTGACACACACATTACTGACTGACAGACACACACATTACTGACTGACACACACATTACTGACTGACTGACACACACATTACTGACTGACACACACACATTACTGACTGACACACACACATTACTGACTGACACACACACATTACTGACTGACACACAGCACTTACAGGTCAGTCCTCTCCCTCTTCCTCTCTGCGGGGCTGCTCTCCACACTGTGGTATTGAGGACCTGCGGGTCATGTGATCAGGTCCTTCATCTCTCTCTGCAGGAGGCTGGCAGGTCCTGCTCTTTCTCTGTCTGATGTTCAGCCCAGTCACCCTGCACTACAATGAGGAGGCTGAACATCAGAACACCGGGCCCCTCTCCCTCTCTGGGCCTCTGGAGGCGCCGGGGCCCCAGCACTTGCCCAGGTAAGGCTTGTGCTGACGCCAATCCTGCTATGATGTCATCACTCTAGATGATAATTTTACAATGATGTCATCACACTAGATACTAATTACACTATGATGTCATCATATTCTGATTATAGATCTTGCACAGGCCGATGTCACCACAAATAGCGGACTATGAAGTCATGAATCTTTAACGCTTGGTTCAGGTACAGATTATGCAAATGAAATGAGGGCTGAGTTTGTTACAATGTAGCGGTGTAGGTTTGGATCTCACTGTTCCCCCCTGATCTGCTGCCCCCTCTCCTCCCTGATCTGCTGCCCCCTTTCCCCCCTGATCTGCTGCCCCCTTTCCTCCCTCTCCCCCTGATCTGCTGCCCCCCTCTCCTTCCTGATCTGCTGCCCCCTCTCCTCCCTGATCTGCTGCCCCCTCTCCTACCTCTCCCCCTGATCTGCTGCCCTCTCTCCCCCTGATCTGCTGCCCCCTCTCCACCCTTCTCCCCCCTTATCTGATGCCCCCCTCTTCCCCCTTATTTGCTGCCCCCTCTCTCCCCTGATCTGATGCCCCCCTCTTCCCCCTTATTTGCTGCCCCCTCTCTCCCCTGATCTGATGCCCCCCTCTCCTCTCTCTCCCCCTGATCTGCTGCCCCCTCTCCTCCCTCTCCCCCTGATCTGCTGCCCCTTATCCTCCCTTCTCCCCCCTGATCTGCTGCCCCCCTCTCCTCCCTTATCCCTACTGATCTGCTGCCCCCCTTCTCCTCCCTTCTCCCCCATGATCTGGTGGCCCCCTTTCCCCACTGATCTGATGCCCCCCTCTCCTCTCTCTCCCCCTGATCTGCTGCCCCCTCTCCTCCCTCTCCCCCTGATCTGCTGCCCCTTATCCTCCCTTCTCTCCCCCTGATCTGCTGCCCCCTCTCCTCCCTCTCCCCCTGATCTGCTGCCCCTTATCCTCCCTTCTCCCCCCTGATCTGCTGCCCCCCTCTCCTCCCTTATCCCTACTGATCTGCTGCCCCCCTTCTCCTCCCTTCTCCCCCATGATCTGGTGGCCCCCTTTCCCCACTGATCTGATGCCCCCCTCTCCTCCCTCCTGATCTGATGCCCCCCCTCTCCTCCCTCTCCCCCCTGATCTGCTGCCCCCTCTCCCCCCTCTCCTCCCTTTCCCCCCCGATCTGATGCTCCCCTCTCCTCCCCTGATCTGATGCCCCCCTCTCCTCTCTCTCCCCCCTGATCTGCTGCCCCTCTCCCCCCTCATCTGCTGCCTCCCCCTCCCCCCTGATCTGCTGCCCCCTCTCCCCCCTGATCTGATGCCCCCCTCTCCTCCCTTTCCCCCCCTGATCTGTTGCCCCCTCTCCCCCCTGATCTGATGCCCCCCTCTCCTCCCTTTCCCCCCCTGATCTGATGCTCCCCTCTCCCCCCTGATCTGATGCCCCCCTTTCCCCCCTGATCTGCTGCCCCTCTCCCCCCTCATCTGCTGCCCCCCTCTCCCCCCTGATCTGATGCCCCCCTCTCCTCCCTTTCCCCCCCTGATCTGTTGCCCCCTCTCCCCCCTGATCTGCTGACCCGCTCTCCTCCCTCTCCCCCTGATCTTCTGCCCCCCTCTCCCCCCTGATCTGCTGCCCCCCTCTCCTCCCCCTCCCCCCTGATCTGCTGCCCCCTGTATGATGTCTGTGTTGTTGTTTCTTCCCTTCTTTCTTGTCGCTGGCTGAATGTCTCGGAGATGATTCATTCACCTTGTCTATGAGAGAAGTCACCTCCGAGGAGGCGGTAAAGATCGCCCCTGAAATCACTCACATTTCCAGACTTTGAAGTCAGTGAAGTAAAGAAATGATGGAAAGTTCTAAAGTCTTTTTGATACATTAATATCAAAGTCCCCATTACTACATAGGAAAGAAAGGGGGGCTGTAAGTATTGGGGGCTGAAAAATGGGGGGTAGGGGGCTGAATAATGGGGAGTAGGTGGCTGTAAGTATGGCAGGGGGGCTAAATATGGGGGTAAAGGGGGCTGTAAGGATTGGGGTCTGAATACAGGGGTAAGGGGGCTGTAAGTATTGGGGGCTAAATACAGGGGGGAGGCTGTAAGTATTGGGGGCTAACTATTGGAGGGTAGGGGGGCTATAAGTATTCAGGGCTAAACACTGGGGGGTAAAGGGGCTGTAAGAATTTGAGGTCTAATTACTGGGGGTAGGGGGGCTATAAGCATTGTCCTCTAAATATTGGGGGAGCTAAATTCTGGGGGATAAGAGAGGTGTGAATATTTGGAGTCTGTAAGCATTGGAGGAATTAAGGGACTGGGGGATATAACTGGGGGTACGGGTCTGTAAGTGCTGGGGGGCTAAATATTGGGGGGTAAGTGGGCTGTAAACACTTGGGTCTAGATATTGGATGATAGGGGGCTCTACATTTTGGGGGCTACCTACTAGGGGATAAGGGGGCTGTAAACATTGCGGCCTAAATATTGTGAATATTGGGGGATAAATATAGAGGGCAAAGGGGCTGTATACACGGGGGGGTGCTATATACTGATAAACGGGCTGTGAATATTGGGGGGATTTACAGGGAGTTGTGTAAATATATGGGGATTTAGAGGGGCACACACTAGGGTTATCCTGAGACTCCTGATTCATGAGTATTCTCCTACAAAAACCCTACTGGCCGGCTTCAGGTACAATATTTCCTAAAAAACGAATTGTACTTTATTAAACAAAATCAAATCTCACAATAGTTGAAATGACACAAGGTGAGGTACAATTATGCCCACGGAGGTATGATCACTACAATGTAAACAGTATTTATGCACTTCAATAATTACATAAAAAATAATGTAACGCCCACAGTGTTGTTCATTCATATCTAACATAGATATAGGTCTGAGTGGGGCTAACAACCAAAAGTATACCCAGGTCGTACCGATGATGAAATCAGACACTGGCTCTACTGCTCTAATACTGCCAGTAATATCAATACTGATAAGAAGTAATATTGCACCACCCCTAATAGGGCCTGATAGTAGGTGCTGATAGTATACAGTAAAGAGCCGTTCCAAGTGGTGTCCGAGATCACCCCCACAAGACACAGTGACCGTACCTATGTCCTAAGATTACTGACCTAGGAGGCGCTATCTCACTACTAATATTCATCCTGGGGTTATAGTTTATTGGTTTTGTGCATGGTGGGGTGCAGTCCCTATAGGTCCCACTATTATATATATATGTCCCTCTGGAAGTCATCCGCCATCTCTCCCCTGATGAGGCCGCTGCCCGCTCTCTGTCTGTTTCGTACCCGCTGCTGCCGCCATGTGCAGATATCATAGAGCGGCGCAGCTTTCCTTCACCTCGGAATATACGAGGCCATCTGTTCCGTTCCGCGGGCATCTGTTTGTCTGCTCAGGACATTTGTTCTACTCGTGTAATTTAATGGAGTCTTTCCTGAGGCGAATGCACGAATAACCAGGAATATAGCAGAAAAACGTGCCGCGCTGCGCCAATGTGGAGTTCTCCCATCAGATCTCAATTATTTAAAGAAAAAAAAAAAAAAAAAAAAAAAAGATAATCTTGCTGCATAAGAAATAAGAAGAAGAAAAAGAGAAAAACGCAACAAAATATCGAACTGGGGCCGGAAGGTGCCTGGGAGGGCGCGGTGCCATCTGTGATTGGGGAGCGATGGCGGAAAGCGTGGCGCCACCTGTGATTGGGGAGCGATGGCGGAGCGCACTGCACCACCTGTGATTGGGGAGCAATGGCGGAGCGCGCGGCGCCACCTGTGATTGGGGAGCGATGACGGAGCGCACAGCACCACCTGTGATTGGGGAGCGATGGCGGAGCACACAGCACCACCTGTGATTGGGGAGCGATGGCGGAGCGCACAGAACCACCTGTGATTGGGGAGCGATGGCGGAGCGCGCGGCGCCACCTGTGATTGGGGAGCGATGGCGGAGCACACAGCACCACCTGTGATTGGGGAGCGATGGCGGAGCGCGCGGCGCCACCTGTGATTGAGGGACGATGGCAGAGAGCGCAGGTGGCACCACTCATTACTTCTCGTCTGATCAGGCTCTGAGCCTCCGCATCCTTCCTCTAATTGGCAGCTCTCATTTAGAAGCTTGTTACTTCCTTCATGGCGCTCGGCCCGGCGGTATTCCCTGATTGACAGTGCTGGGAATTTTGCGGTTTGCGTTTCGTTACTTAGTAACAATGAAGAAGTCAGAGATAACTGATGTGCTGAAGAGTGAAATTCACCGACAGGACGAGGCGCCAAACACGATGCTGGAGAAGTGTTGACTCTATGACGTCCTGGGATGTAATAATCACGTGACACTGGGTACTGGGTCCGGACGTTCTCCATGTCTGTGCCAGGCTCTTGTAACTTTCATGTATGGTCAGAAAAAATGCTGCAATATAAAGCATGGGGGAGGGGGCTCCAATAGACAATGCAATAAGCTGGAGCCCTACTCAGCAGGGAGAGAGAGAGAATGGGCATTTACAGAAAGAAGATGAAGAAGAGACCCACAGGGCATGAATGAGGGGTGCGGAGGTTATACCCAGCCATGATATCATATGATGGAACCCTGGAGCTGCCCCTATACTCACCCAGAAGAAGGCAACAATAGGAAGCAGATGATTTCCTCGTGTTGATTTTTCCTGGTTTCATAGTGACACCGCGGAGACCCCGGATCTGCTAGTCTGTGGGCCGCCCTATCAATTGCTGCAGATCTGACGCCTCCTATGGATTCATTTGCCCTTTTCTATGTTAGTTGTAATTCACCTGGACTCAATGTTCCATGTAGGTATCTCTCCTGCCGGTAGCGATCTTCTATAACCCCCCGTATACGTTGGCTGTCCTGTATCTGCGTCCTGGAGACGCGGATGACGGCCGCAGGAGTCTCCGCCATTAATTACAGAATCTGTTCCATGTTAAACAAGTCATTAAACGCTTTTCTGGCTCATCTCGTGGAGGAATGCAAATGTTCCTAATGTTCCCTGCGAATCCCACATGAATAGCGCCGGGTAAGGCGGCCGCCGCAGCTTCTTGTAGCAATTACACAATTACCGCATTTCCTCCCATGTAAACAAATGGGAAAGATCCAGAGAAGTAAATGTAGTGAACTGTGTCCCCGAATTCACTAGATCCGGACCACTGCTCTTGTGTCACATGCAAAACCACAACTCCCATCATGCCCCGAGAGCCTATAGTGCAACGTTCCTGCCCATGGCTTTGCAGATGGTGCAAAACCACAACTCCCATCATGTTCTGACAGCTGCAGGGCCACATCACATGTTGGAGCTGTTATAATGTATCAGTCTGAATGTGTCTGGTCTAGATACAATTGTAACAAACCTTCAGCTGTGGAAAGTATTATAAGCTATCAATGTCTGCGCCTAGCGCCGACCGAATAAGAAGTTGAATCAATGTATAAACAACAATGATTTTGATTCCATTCACTGACAGCAAGCGGAGCAGCCAGACATTGAAAAGCGATGTGTATTACTATGTTATACCATGATTCAGCTTTATGTCACAGAGACTGTGCGCTGACCCTTTAAATTCACTGCAGTGCTGGCGTTCTGGATCACACAGGGTTAATGTGGCCTTTTCCCTTCCTTTCTCGTTATTTTCGGTCGGCGTCTTCCTATCGATCTCTATTTCTCTGTTATTTCACCTTCACTCAGGATAAATTCAGTTATTTGTCCCCATAACATCCTGACATTTTGCGCACAGTCGGGGTCCTCTGATGTTCCCCGGTTTTCCTGTCTTTATGACCGCCGGCGGATCGGTAGCGCTCACCCCCCAACGTTCGGCGCGGCCCAGATAACTCCCAGCAAATTAACAAAGGGAAAGGAGATCTGAGACAATTAACTCGACTAAAGCAAACTAATAATCTTGGATTTCCTCGAGATTAACTGAGATTTCTCTAAGAACTTTCCAAATGTCAACGGCAAGAGACGACAGGCGAGATGCTGCGATGTTCTCCGGCAGCTGTGAGCGGGTGTGGAGGATGGCGGCCGTGCCGTGTGTAATGCAGGGCGGCAGGAGTGAGGACACAAAGACATCATTAGTCACAGGCAAAGAAGCCAAAGACTTCTAGAAGAAATCATACAAGACAATACCAAAAGGATATAAAGGAATCCAGACAATTCCAGAGGAATGCAAAGGAAACAAGACAATTCCAGAGGAAACTGATAGAAACAAGACAATTCTAGAGGAAACTGATAGAAACAAGACAATTCCAGAAGAATATGAAGGAAACAAGACAATTCCAGAATAAGCTGATAGAAACAAGACAATTCCAGAGGAAACTGAAGGAAACAAGACAATTCCTAAAGAAACCAAGGAAACTATACAATTCGAGAAGAAACTGAAGGAAACAAGACAATTCCAGAAGAAACCAAACAAGACAATTCCAGAAGAATATGAAGAAAACAAGACAATTCCAGAAGAAACCAAAGGAAACAAGACAATTCCAGAAGAATACGAATGAAACAAGACAATACCAAAAGAAACAAGAAAATTCCAGAAGAGACCAAAGGAAACAAGACTATTCCAAAGGAAATAAAAGAAAACAAGAAAATTCCAGAAGAAACCAAAGAAAACCAGTCAATTCCAAAAGAAACCAAAGAAGAAAAAAAAGACAATTCCAGAAGAATACGAAGGAAACAAGACAATTCCAAAGGAAATAAAAGAAAACAAGACAATTCCAGAAGAATGTGAAGGAAACAAGACAATTCAAAAGGAAATAAAAGAAAACAAGACAATTCTAGAAGAAACCAAGAAGAAATACGAAGGAAATAAGACAATTCCAGAAGAAATTAAAGGAAACAAGACAATTCCAGAATAATACGAAGGAAATAAGACAATTCCAGAAGAAACCAAAGGAAACAAGACAATTCAAGAATACGAAGGAAATAAGACAATTCCAGAAGAAACCAAAGGAAACAAGACAATTCCAGAATAATGCGAAGGAAATAAGACAATTCCAGAAGAAACCAAAGGAAACAAGACAATTCCAGAATAATGCGAAGGAAATAAGACAATTCCAGAAGAAACCAAAGGAAACAAGACAATTCAAGAATACGAAGGAAATAAGACAATTCCAGAAGAAACCAAAGGAAACAAGACAATTCCAGAATAATGCAAAGAAAATAAGACAATTCCAGAAGAAACCAAAGGAAACAAGACAATTCCAGAATAATGCAAAGAAAATAAGACAATTCCAGAAGAAACCAAAGGAAACAAGACAATTCCAGAATAATACAAGGAAACAAGACAATTCCAGAAGAAAGAGAAGGAAACTTTTTCATTATTTTTGTTTGCTTTTGTCTTTGTGTAATTCTGATACTTTGTAGATTTTATTCTGTAATTGCTGCGGGTTTGCTCAGTTCATCTTGTTGCAGTCGCCTTGCTCCTGGGTCCTGGAGCCTTCTTCTTATTTCTGCAGGGAGGATTAGTCCAGGGTTTCCATAGGGACGTTGCAGGGACAGTGAGGTCCGTTTGGCCATAGGTTACGGTTCAGTGAAAGATCTAGGGAAAGATTAGGGACAGCTAGTTAGGGCCTGTCCTTGTATTTCTTCCTGTTTTTCATCACCTCTGACTATCCTTATCAATTCCATCATCTCCAGTTTCTTGGATCTATTGGTGAGTTGCTCTTCTTGTTACCAGTACTGATCCATGTTTTGTATGTTTTACCCTCACTGTCTGCATGTCTGCTGTAAGTCCTGGGGGTATCTGAGTACTGGGGGCAACAGATGGAGTCCAGACAAGGCGAATGCTATAGGTGATGTACTGCCCCCTAGTGGCCAGTCAGATGAAGCTTCAGTCTTGTGATGTGATGGTGCCAACCATCCTGCTCACCATCCTGATGTTCTTATCTGAGAACTCCAGTTGTTCCTTTTCCTTTACGTCCAGAAGATTCTCATAAATCTTCATCAAGTCCTGGGTTACAGTCTGTAACACGTTTTGCAGAGTCCAGAGCGCCCCCTTGGCTATGTAGTGAGGATTTCCTGAGGCTCGAGGCCTCTTGTACCCTCTTGGCCTTCCTTCTGCTGCACATCGGTTATACTGGGATTATTGGGGGGGAGCAGCGGCTCTAATCTGTACTTGTCAGTGACTTGTCAGCCGGCTCCAGTTAAGTTTGGCGCTGTACTTGGCGATATCACAAGGTTTCCTGGTGTGACCGGCGGATCCAGGCTCCTGCCCTACTTTCCTCCCAGATCTGCGCTATTCTGTCAGATGATACAAAGAGTCGTCAATTATCATAATTTGGTCTTCTCGCCTCCCCGGTCAGTGGCGGCTTCCAGCAGGAGCAGACATTCGCTCAGATAGTCTTGTTTTCCTAAACAAAACGCCATGACAGCGGGATAAGTCAAGTGTAGCAGGATGCCAGCTGGGGGCTCTGCCCGCTAAAGAGGCCCGGACCAATAGACTGGCAGGTTCTCTGCCGGCGGAGGCAAGGGCGATATAAATAAACCTGTGTCCTGGACCAATCCAACAGGAAACTTCAATTATTTCCCTTCACTGATGCAAGAAACAGGCAGGTAGAGGAGAGCGGCCGCGGGCCGGGGAGGGGGATCGGGGGATGGTCCATACATAGGGAAATGCTAAAGATTATTTACTTAGGGACGAGCAAAACAATCCACGCGGATCACCAATCTGATGATTTTCCAGTTCATAGAAAACAATCGGTGAATCCAATCATTGCGTTTATTCAACAAGTACATGAAATCAATTGTCCCAAAGTATTATTGTATCCAGCCAAATGTATATCCAGTGTAATGTAATGTATCCAGTGTAATGTAATGTATCCAGTGTAATGTAATGTATCCAGTGTAATGTATATCCAGTGTAATGTAATGTATATCCAGTGTAATGTATATCCAGTGTAATGTAATGTATATCCAGTGTAATGTATATCCAGCGTAATGTAATGTATATCCAGTGTAATGTAATGTATATCCAGTGTAATGTATATCCAGCGTAATGTAATGTATATCCAGTGTAATATATATCCAGTGTAATGTAATGTATCCAGTGTAATGTAATGTATATCCAGTGTAATGTAATGTATCCAGTGTAATGTATATCCAGTGTAATGTAATGTATCCAGTGTAATGTATATCCAGTGTAATGTAATGTATCCAGTGTAATGTATATCCAGTGTAATGTAATGTATATCCAGTGTAATATATATCCAGTGTAATGTATATCCAGTGTAATGTAATGTATCCAGTGTAATGTAATGTATATCCAGTGTAATGTATATCCAGTGTAATGTAATGTATCCAGCGTAATGTATATCCAGTGTAATGTAATGTATCCAGTGTAATGTATATCCAGTGTAATGTAATGTATCCAGTGTAATGTAATGTATATCCAGTGTAATGTAATGTATCCAGTGTAATGTATATCCAGTGTAATGTAATGTATCCAGTGTAATGTATATCCAGTGTAATGTAATGTATCCAGTGTAATGTATATCCAGCGTAATGTAATGTATATCCAGTGTAATGTAATGTATATCCAGTGTAATATATATCCAGTGTAATGTAATGTATCCAGTGTAATGTAATGTATATCCAGTGTAATGTATATCCAGTGTAATGTAATGTATCCAGCGTAATGTATATCCAGTGTAATGTAATGTATCCAGTGTAATGTATATCCAGTGTAATGTAATGTATCCAGTGTAATGTAATGTATATCCAGTGTAATGTAATGTATCCAGTGTAATGTATATCCAGTGTAATGTAATGTATCCAGTGTAATGTATATCCAGTGTAATGTAATGTATATCCAGTGTAATGTAATGTATATCCAGTGTAATATATATCCAGTGTAATGTAATGTATCCAGTGTAATGTATATCCAGTGTAATGTAATGTATCCAGCGTAATGTAATGTATCCAGTGTAATGTAATGTATCCAGTGTAATGTAATGTATCCAGTGTAATGTATATCCAGCGTAATGTATATCCAGTGTAATGTAATGTATCCAGTGTAATGTAATGTATCCAGTGTAATATATATCCAGTGTAATGTAATGTATCCAGTGTAATGTAATGTATCCAGTGTAATGTATATCCAGTGTAATATATATCCAGCGTAATGTAATGTATCCAGCGTAATGTAATGTATCCAGCGTAATGTATATCCAGTGTAATGTATATCCAGTGTAATGTATATCCAGTGTAATGTAATGTATCCAGTGTAATGTATATCCAGTGTAATGTAATGTATGCAGTGTAATGTATATCCAGTGTAATGTAATGTATATCCAGTGTAATGTATATCCAGTGTAATGTAATGTATGCAGTGTAATGTAATGTATATCCAGCGTAATGTATATCCAGTGTAATGTAATGTATGCAGTGTAATGTATATCCAGTGTAATGTAATGTATGCAGTGTAATGTAATGTATCCAGTGTAATGTATATCCAGTGTAATGTAATGTATGCAGTGTAATGTAATGTATCCAGTGTAATGTATATCCAGTGTAATGTAATGTATATCCAGTGTAATGTATATCCAGCGTAATGTATATCCAGTGTAATGTAATGTATGCAGTGTAATGTAATGTATCCAGTGTAATATAATATATGCAGTGTAATATATATCCAGTGTAATATAATATATGCAGTGTAATATATATCCAGTGTAATATAATATATGCAGTGTAATATATATCTAGTGTAATATAATGTATCCAGTGTAACATAATATATCACTGTCGTCTGATGGATCCAGTGTAACCTGCTGGATACAATATATGTTAATGTATCCTGATTTCCGCTAATGTCTCCTAATGTACCCAAATATAACCTGATGTATCCAATGTGTTTCCTTGTATCCAATATCGTCTAATATATACTAATTTCTCTGAATGTATCTATAGGTATTCAGTGCATCCGAATGTTTGTAATAGGCTGATTGTGTCCTATGTATCCTAATGGATCCAATATAGTCACGTGTAATCTAATGAGTGGTAATGTATCCTAAGGTATCCAATGTGTCTGCTTATATAATATAGCCGAATGTATTCAATATATACAGTACAATGTAACATATCCCCATCTATTCCCAATAAATCTTAAATGAGGTGTTTATGTAGATAGATATAGATAGATAGATAGATAGATAGATAAATAGGAGATAGATAGATAGATAGATAGATAGATAGATAGATAGGAGATAGATAGATAGGAGATAGATAGATAGATAGATAGATAGATAGATAGATAGATAGATAGATAGATAGACAGATAGATAGATAGGAGATAGATAGATAGATAGGTAGGAGATAGATAGATAGATAGATAGATAGATAGATAGATAGATAGGTAGATAGGTAGGAGGTAGATAGATAGGAGATAGATAGATAGGAGATAGATAGATAGGAGATAGATAGATAGGAGATAGATAGATAGGAGATAGATAGATAGATAGATAGATAGATAGATAGATAGATAGATAGATAGGAGATAGATAGATAGGAGATAGATAGATAGATAGATAGATAGATAGGAGATAGATAGATAGGAGATAGATAGATAGGAGATAGATAGATAGATAGATAGATAGATAGATAGATAGATAGATAGATAGATAGATAGATAGGAGATAGATAGATAGATAGATAGATAGGAGATAGATAGATAGATAGATAGATAGATAGATAGGAGATAGATAGATAGGAGATAGATAGATAGATAGATAGGAGAAAGATAGAAGCTGAATTGTAATACCATGCACAACCAGAGGACAAGAGTGGCGCTGTTTATGGAAGAAAGCGGCCATGTTTTTTTGTCCTGGGGAAGAACATACAGGTTACATGAGGATTGATTGGATTTACACTCGGGGCCCTGGATTCTGGTAAAGCTCGAAGCAATGGCGGCTGCGTCTCGGATGACAGGACACTGTGATACACGGGAACTTATTGAAATGCAGGAAGTTTGTCGCCTTCACCATCCGGAACCTGAAAACACAGAAAAGTTTATTTTTTGGATAAATCTGCATTTTTATGAAAGAGCGGAGTGGCGCACAAATCCCAGTCATTCGCCATAATTCCAGATTTTCAGCTTCCTTTGACCTTCTAGCTGCGCTCTCACCGATCCTAATTTTAATTTCAGAGTCAGAGTGAATACTTCACGGTGACAGCGACCATGCCAGATTCCGATTTACACTCATATCCGACTGAATAATAAACAGGGGCTCAGGAGTAAATATGAACTGCGAACACTTCACAACACATCGCAAAAGCAATTTACATAGTCAATGAACTGACAGCTCCAGCAATCCTCCGAGATCTCAGCTCCATTCATCACACACGCCCAGGACCAGGACTAAGACAATGTGCTCATAGGATGAGATACCTGAGGACGAGGAGGCGGCAGGTGAAGAGACAGGGGGCAACGGAAGGACAAGAAGATATAATACCCCAACCACATATATGTCATAGATCAAAAAGCAAAGTATAGGAAAGTGTGGAATAACAACTCACATAGCATCACTAATATAGGGAGAATCCCTGAGCTATAGAAGGAAGATGTCACCGAAAGCTATCAAATCCCTTTATTACACTATAATGACTCTGATATACTACAACTAAGATATACCGCCTGCTATACACAGGAATATAACTACTATAATACTGCTCCTATATACAGGAATATAACTACTATAATACTGCTCCTATATACAGGAATATAACTACTATAATACTGCTCCTATATACAGGAATATAACTACTATAATACTGTCCCCTATATACAGGGATATAACTACTATAATACTGCTCCTATATACAGGGATATAACTACTATAATACTGCTCCTATATACAGGGATATAACTACCTTAATACTGCTCCTATATACAGAAATATAACTACTATAATACTGACCCCTATATACAGGAATATAACTACTATAATACTGCTCCTATATACAGAAATATTACTACTATAATACTGCTCCCTATATACAGGAATATAACTACTATAATACTGCTCCTATATACAGGGATATAACTACTATAATACTGCCCCTATATACAGGAATATAACTACTATAATACTGCTCCTATATACAAGAATATAACTACTATAATACTGCTCCTATGTACAGGAATATAACTACTATGATACTGCCCCCTATATACAGGAATATACTACTATAATACTGCTCCTATATACAGGAATATAACTACTATAATACTGCTCCTATATACAGGAATATAACTACTATAATACTTCTCCTATATACAGGGATACAACTACTATAATACTGCTCCTATATACAGGAATATAACTACTATAATACTGCCCCTATATACAGGAATATAACTACTATAATACTGCTCCTATATACAGGAATATAACTACTATAATACTTCTCCTATATACAGGGATACAACTACTATAATACTGCTCCTATATACAGGAATATAACTACTATAATACTGCCCCTATATACAGGAATATAACTACTATAATACTGCTCCTATATACAGGAATATAATTACTATAATACTGCTCCTATATACAGGAATATAACTACTATAATACTGCTCCTATATACAAGAATATAACTACTATAATACTGCTATATACAGGGATATACCTACTATAATACTGCTCCTATATACAGGGATATAACTACTATAATACTGCCTCCTATATACAGGAATATAACTACTATAATACTGCTCCTATATACAGGGATATAACTACTATAATACTGCTCCTATATACAGGAATATAACTACTATAATACTGCTCCTATATACAGGGATATAACTACTATAATACTGCTCCCTATATACAGGAATATAACTACTATAATACTGCTCCCTATATACAGGAATATAACTACTGTAATACTGCTCCTATATACAGGAATATAACTACTATAATACTGCTCCTATATACAGGAATATAACCACTATAATACTGTCCCTTATATACAGGAATATAACTATTATAATACTGTCCCCTATATACAGGAATATAACTACTATAATGCGGTTCAGGGAAGAAACAGAGTGCTGCACCTCACACCTATGGCTGATACTAGTGCCGCTTGGCTAAATAAAAAACACATCAGAATTCTGTATGTGAATTGATCAAGCCATACTGCCCCATGTACCTCGTGCCGGTATCTGATACACATGGGTCCCTACACTAAGTCCACACCGTGCCAGTCAGTGGCCACCAACCCCGCAGGCGTGCACAGCCAGGGAACGGGGGCCATGGGACGGCCCTGCGACCCCCATGCCACAGGACCAGACCCAAAAACACCACACCAGAACCCGGCCAGCACCGCCGGCGGAGAAGGTCGCCCCCAAGCAGCACAAGTCTGGATAAGATATTACACTCACCATAGCTGCAGCAAACAGAATAATACTATAATACTGCTCCTATATACAGGAATATAACCACTATAATACTGTCCCTTATATACAGGAATATAACTACTATAATACTGGCCCGATAGTGTCGACCGGGCCACTACCAAGGGGAGGCCCGCGGGGCACCCTCTTGCCACCGCACTGCCCCCCTCCCTCTTGTAACCGCAAGCAGTGGTTTGCTTGCGATCACAAGAGGCTGGCCCCTCGGCTGACGCGCAGGAAGTACTTCCGGCACACAGGGGCGTCTATAATAAGCGCCCCCTGTGTCGGAAGTTTCATCCCTGTGTCTCTTTGGCACGGGGTCTCTTCATCGCAGTGTCTCTTCTCTTTCTCGTGGTGTCTTATCTTAGGTGTGGTGTCTCTTCCTCGCGGTGTCTCGTCATTGGCGCGGTGTCTCTTCCTTGCGGTGTCTCTTCCTGGCTGTTTCTCTTCCTCGCCGTGTCTCTTCCTAGCGGTGTCTTTTCCTTGCGGTGTCTCATTTTTGGCGCGGTGTCTCATCTTTGGCGTGGTGTCTTTTCCTCACGGTGTCTTGTCTTTGGCACGTTGTCTCGTCTTTGGCGCGGTGTCTCTTCCTCACGGTGTCTTTTCCTGGCGTTGTCTCTTCCTCGCGGTGTCTCTTCCCGCAGTGTCTCTTCCTCGCTGTTTCTCTTCCTCGCCGTGTCTCTTCCTAGCGGTGTCTCTTCCTTGCGGTGTCTCATCTTTGTTGCGGTGTCTCTTCCTCACGGTGTCTCTTCCTTGGCGCGGTGTCTCATCTTTCCCTCGCCGTGTCTCTTCCTGGCGGTGTCTCTTCCTCATAGTGTCTCATCTTTGGCGTGGTGTCTCTTCCTTACGGTGTCTTGTCTTTGGCGCGGTGTCTCGTCTTTGGCTCTTCCTCACGGTGTCTCTTCCTGGTGTTGTCTCTTCCTCGCGGTGTCTCTTCCCGCTGTGTCTCTTCCTCGCTGGTTCTCTTCCTCGCCGTGTCTCTTCATAGCAGTGTCTCATCTTTGGCGCAGTGCTCTTCCTCTCCGTGTCTCTTCCTCTCCGTGTCTCTTCCTCGCGGTATCTCTGGCTCGTGATGTCTCTTCCTCGCGGTATCTCTGGCTCGTGATGTCTCTTCCTTGCGGTATCTCTTGCTTGTGGTGTCTCTTCATCGCCATGTCTCATCTTTGGTGTGGTGTCTCTTCCTCGCCGTGTCTCCTCTTTGGCACAGTGTCTCTTCCCGCTGTGTCTCTTCCTCGCTGGTACTCTTCCTCGCCGTGTCTCTTCATAGCAGTGTCTCATCTTTGGTGCGGTGTCTCTTCCTCACGGTATCTCATCTTTGGCGCAGTGTCTCTTCCTCTCCGTGTCTCTTCCTCTCCGTGTCTCTTCCTCTCCGTGTCTCTTCCTCGCGGTATCTCTTGCTCGTGGTGTCTCTTCCTCGCGGTATCTCTGGCTCGTGATGTCTCTTCCTTGCGGTATCTCTTGCTTGTGGTGTCTCTTCCTCGCCATGTCTCATCTTTGGTGTGGTGTCTCTTCCTCGCCGTGTCTCCTCTTTGGCACAGTGTCTCTTCCTCGCGGTGTCTCTTCCTCACGGTATCTCTTGCTCGTGGTGTCTCTTCCTTGCGGTATCTCTTGCTTGTGGTGTCTCTTCCTCGCCGTGTCTCATCTTTGGTGTGGTGTCTCTTCCTCGCGGTGTCTCCTCTTTGGCGCGGTGTCTCTTCCTCACGGTATCTCTTGCTCGTGGTGTCTCTTCCTCGCCGCAGTGTCTCTTCCTTGCAGTATCTCTGGCTCGTGGTGTCTCTTCCTTGCGGTATCTCTTGCTCGTGGTGTCTCTTCCTCACCGTGTCTCATCTTTGGCGTGGTGTCTCTTCCTCTCCGTGTCTCTTCCTCGCCGTGTCTCTTCTTAGCGGTATCTCTTCCTCGCCGTGTGTCTTCCTCGCAGTATCTCTTGCTTGTGGTGTCTCTTCCTCTCATTGTCTCTTCTTCGCTGTATCTCTTGCTCGTGGTGTCTCTTCCTTGCCGTGTCTCTTCCTCGCGGGATCTCATCTTTGGCGCAGTGTCTCTTCCTCTCCGTGTCTCTTCCTCGCCGTGTCTCTTCCTCTCCGTGTCTCTTCCTCGCGGTATCTCTTGCTCGTGGTGTCTCTTCCTCGCCGTGTCTCTTCCTCGCGGTATCTCTGGCTCGTGATGTCTTTTCCTTGCAGTATCTCTTGCTTGTGGTGTCTCTTCCTCGCCGTGTCTCATCTTTGGCACAGTGTCTCTTCCTCGCGGTGTCTCTTCCTCACGGTATCTCTTGCTTGTGGTGTCTCTTCCTTGCGGTATCTCTTGCTTGTGGTGTCTCTTCCTCACCGTGTCTCATCTTTGGTGTGGTGTCTCTTCCTCGCGGTGTCTCCTCTTTGGCGCGGTGTCTCTTCCTCACGGTATCTCTGGCTCGTGGTGTCTCTTCCTTGCGGTATCTCTTGCTCGTGGTGTCTCTTCCTCGCCGTGTCTCATCTTTGGCGTAGTGTCTCTTCCTCTCCGTGTCTCTTCCTCGCCGTGTCTCTTCCTCGCGGTATCTCTTCCTCTCCGTGTCTCTTCCTCGCCGTGTGTCTTCCTCGCAGTATCTCTTGCTTGTGGTGTCTCTTCCTCTCATTGTCTCTTCTTCGCGGTATCTCTTGCTCGTGGTGTCTCTTCCTTGCCGTGTCTCTTCCTCGCGGGATCTCATCTTTGGCGCAGTGTCTCTTCCTCTCCGTGTCTCTTCCTCGCGGTATCTCTGGCTCGTGGTGTCTCTTCCTCTCCGTGTCTCTTCCTCGCGGTATCTCTTGCTCGTGGTGTCTCTTCCTCGCCGTGTCTCCTCTTTGGCACAGTGTCTTTTCCTCTCCGTGTCTCTTCCTAGCAGTGTCTCTTCCTTGCGGTATCGCTTGCTCGTGGTGTCTCTTCCTCGCCGTGTCTCATCTTTGGCGTGGTGTCTCTTGCTCTCTGTGTCTCTTCCTCGCCGTGTCTTCTCTTTGGCACAGTGTCTCTTCCTCTCCGTGTCTCTTCCTAGCAATGTCTCTTCCTTGCGGTATCTCTTGCTTGTTGTGTCTCTTCCTCGCCGTGTCTTATCTTTGGCGTGGTGTCTCTTCCTCGCCGTGTCTCATCTTTGGCGTGGTGTCTCTTCCTCGCCGTGTCTTATCTTTGGCGTGGTGTCTCTTCCTCGCCGTGTCTTATCTTTGGCGTGGTGTCTCTTCCTCACCGTGTCTTATCTTTGGCGTGGTGTCTCTTCCTCGCCGTGTCTCATCTTTGGCGTGGTGTCTCTTCCTCGCCGTGTCTTATCTTTGGCGTGGTGTCTCTTCCTCGCCGTGTCTTATCTTTGGCGTGGTGTCTCTTCCTCGCCGTGTCTCATCTTTGGCGTGGTGTCTCTTCCTCGCCGTGTCCCTTCCTCGCGGTATCTCTTGCTTGTGGTGTCTCTTCCTCGCCGTGTCTCATCTTTGGCGTGGTGTCTCTTCCTCGCCGTGTCTCATCTTTGGCGTGGTGTCTCTTCCTCGCCGTGTCTCTTCCTCGCGGTATCTCTTGCTCGTGGTGTCTCTTCCTCGCCGTGTCTCCTCTTTGGCACAGTGTCTCTTCCTCTCCTTGTCTCTTCCTCGCGGTATCTCTTGCTGGTGGTGTCACTTCCTTGCCGCTGTGTCTCTTCCTCTCCCTGTCTCTTCCTCGCGGTATCTCTTCCTCGCTGTATCTCTTCCTCGCCGTGTCTTATCTTTGGCGTGGTGTCTCTTCCTCGCCGTGTCTCATCTTTGGCGTGGTGTCTCTTCCTCGCCGTGTCTCTTCCTCGCGGTATCTCTTGCTTGTGGTGTCTCTTCCTTGCCGTGTCTTATCTTTGGCGTGGTGTCTCTTCCTCGCCGTGTCTCATCTTTGGCGTGGTGTCTCTTCCTCGCCGTGTCTCTTCCTCGCGGTATCTCTTGCTTGTGATGTCTCTTCCTTGCGGTGTCTCATCTTTGGCGTGGTGTCTCTTCCTTGCGGTGTCTCATCTTTGGCGTGGTGTCTCTTCCTTGCGGTGTCTCATCTTTGGCGTGGTGTCTCTTCCTTGCGGTGTCTCATCTTTGGCGTGGTGTCTCTTCCTTGCGGTGTCTCATCTTTGGCGTGGTGTCTCTTCCTTGCGGTGTCTCATCTTTGGCGTGGTGTCTCTTCCTTGCGGTGTCTCATCTTTGACGTGATGTCTCTTCCTTGCGGTATCTCTTGCTTGTGGTGTCTCTTCCTCGCCGTGTCTCATCTTTGGCGTGGTGTCTCTTCCTCGCCGTGTCTCTTCCTCGCGGTATCTCTTGCTTGTGGTGTCTCTTCCTCGCCGTGTCTTATCTTTGGCGTGGTGTCTCTTCCTCGCCGTGTCTTATCTTTGGCGTGGTGTCTCTTCCTCGCCGTGTCTCTTCCTCGCGGTATCTCTTGCTTGTGATGTCTCTTCCTTGCGGTGTCTCATCTTTGGCGTGGTGTCTCTTCCTTGCGGTGTCTCATCTTTGGCGTGGTGTCTCTTCCTCGCCGTGTCTCTTCCTCGCGGTATCTCTTGCTTGTGATGTCTCTTCCTTGCGGTGTCTCATCTTTGGCGTGGTGTCTCTTCCTTGCGGTGTCTCATCTTTGGCGTGGTGTCTCTTCCTTGCGGTGTCTCATCTTTGGCGTGGTGTCTCTTCCTTGCGGTGTCTCATCTTTGGCGTGGTGTCTCTTCCTTGCGGTGTCTCATCTTTGGCGTGGTGTCTCTTCCTTGTGGTGTCTCATCTTTGGCGTGGTGTCTCTTCCTCGCCGTGTCTCCTCTCGCCAGCAGCTTTTGATTTTTAATGACATTAAAATAGAAAGCTGGGGGAGATCAGTCCTGACACCGACTGTCACACTGCAATTAAAGCCGGAGAACGTCTCTAGAAGTTTGATGTACGAAGATGCCGAGAATAGAAGACGGAGCGCGGAGGACGATTCCTGCACTTTTTGATCATCGTTTCTTTGCTCCTCAAAATTGCTGTTTTTATCATTTTTAGTAACGTGAAAATCATAAATGTACAAAGAGATAAGAAAATAATCTGCACTATTGGAAGCTGTGTATCTAAGCCGGATCTGTGTGATACTGTCTGCTAAGTCCTTGTTTCTAAGCCATTAATATGTGGTACTGTCTGCTGATCCCTTGTATCTAAGCCATGTGTGATACTGTCTGTGAACCTGCTTTATCTAATTCCTTTACGTGTGATACTGTCTGCTGAGCTGTGTATCTAAGCCCATCGTGTATTATACTGTCTACTTAACCAGTGAGTTGGATTACGGCATGTGGGATACTGTCCACTAGGTTATGTATCTAATCCAATCATGTAAATACCCCTGCTTACCTGATGTATCTAAGCAAGGCAAAAACTGAAATGGCATCCTGGATGTTACAATTAAAGTTTAGCATTAATACCAGCTGCTACAGAACAGCTTGGAAGCAAACCTGTCAATGATGCGAAACACTAACATATGTAAACATCACTGACAAAGACATAAACATATACAGACACAGATACATATGTGTTGTCCCACCATGGGTGTTTTTGTCTCTCCTGTGCACCTCTCAAAAAGCTTTCTCTTTCAGATTTAAAATTGGTAATGAGGTATTTTACAGTTTTGCCACTAGATGTCAGTATTTTCTATGTCTATATATTGCACAGCTGAAGTCAGTATTGGGTTAATGTTTCTATTTTCCATGTGTTTTGTGCTAACCTATAGGAGGTGCTCTCTACTTCTAACCTATCTCTTTTCTCCATTCTCCTGCCTACACTCTTCCCCACCATTCACCAAGTTCACTTTAGGCCCCTGTAGGAGGAGTTACCTGGTGGAGGAAGTGCACAGTCAGTCTCATCCAGATTCTTATCCAGAGGGAAGATGCAAAAACAGCTGTTTCTGCAGTAGTTAAGCCAGGGCCTGGCTGATGCCAGGACCCCTGACCGGGACAAGAGGCAGTCTATTCGAGACACCGGTGTGTATAGATGCAGCTAGAGACAACCAGTTCTTTCAGTATTGCTACTATATTTACTATGCAGTGCTAAGCACTTTAAATGGAGTGGAATCAATGAACACCCTAAGCCACGCTGAGAACGCATGTACAAAGAGCAGGGCAGTATCCAGAACACAAGAGGAACTAGCCTGGATAGGACAAAGATACCATAAAGAAGGTCTACGTATCCTATCTTGCAGTGCAGGTAACTGGGACACCCCTTAGCTACACCCACATAACCACGGCTGGGGCTTGTATCACCCTGACAGGACGGGTAGCTCGACACTGTAGGGCAGAAGGTGGTCAGACCAAAATCTAAACACAACTACAAGTAACTATTCTTTTAAAGTACAGCTTCAGGTTCCGGCAGGGTACACAGCTACATTGGGTTGGGGCACACATACACACACATACATACAGTACTATACATACATACACACACGCACATACAGTACTGTACAAACATACATACATACCGTACTGTACATACACACACACACACACGTCCCTGTATCTAAGCCTGTCTTATTCTGTGTGTATTTATGTCAAGTATATTTGATTTTGTCTTTTGAGCTGCTGTATCTAATCCCGTTGTGTGATACTTTCTGTAGGCCCAGAGTGCCTTTGTCTATCATGCATGATATTGTCTGCTGATCTATATATCTAAGCCAATCATCCATTGTCTGCTGAACTGTGTATCTAAGCTCAAGTGTGATACTGTCTGCCTAGCTATTATATCTAAGCCTAATGTGCATGAAAAGTCTGCCAAAATACTCAACATAAGTTCATCATGTGTGATGCTGTCTGCTGGGCTGCTGTATCTAAGCCAATCATATGTGATACCATCTGCCGTCTCCTGGCTTCCTTACAGCTGGTTAGATACGTTGGCCTCATTTTCTGCTTGTTGTAGATATCAGTAAATCTGGATGAATGGCGCGGCGGCGTTCAGCAGTGACCTTCACGGATAGATTCTGAGCCGTTCCTTTAATTCCATATATACAGCGCACATGGCGGCCGCCGCTCCTGCCGGATAACACGGCCACAATTCTGTTTTATCGTCCGCTCTCAGGTGGATAGAGAAATCTGGAAAATGCTGAAAACCTTTCATGGGTCAGAAAAAAAATAGCAAAAAGCCCAAAGTCCTAAAAACAAAATAAAAAAGAATATTGCCGACCCTAAATAGCGGCAGCGGTGGCGGCGGCGGCGGGGACAAAGCGGATTTTTAGGAGAAGCCAATTGAGGGTCAGTCATGCAGGAAGGAGGGCGGAATTGGTTTGGGTAGTTAAGATAGTGATCAATAAAACATGGAAATAAAAAAAAAGACAAGGCGAAAATGAGCACAAAAAGCTGCCAGGCGGGAACATTTATTGGCAAAGCGAAGGGGGGTGGGGGATGGGGGATGGGGTGTCTCAAGCCGCGTGAGGAGGCAATGCAAGCAGTGAGACTCCATGGTGACCCCTAGTGGTCGGTGTTATTATGGGGAACCTGTGTGTACTATGATTCCCGCTATACTGTCATACACTACTCGTAGTCATACAGCACCCACATACAGCACATACAGCACCCACACACTGCACATACAGCACCCACATACAGCACATACAGCACCCACACACTGCACATACAGCACCCACACTGTGCACAAGGAACACCCACATACAGCACATACAGCACCCACATACAGCACATACAGCACCCACACTGTGCACGTACAGCACCCACATACAGCACCCACATACAGCACATACAGCACCCACACACTGCACATACAGCACCCACATACAGCACATACAGCACCCACACACTGCACATACAGCACCCACATACAGCACATACAGCACCCACACACTGCACATACAGCACCCACATACAGCACATACAGCACCCACATACAGCACATACAGCACCCACACTGTGCACGTACAGCACCCACATACAGCACCCACATACAGCACCCACATACAGCACATAGAGCACCCACACTGTGCACAAGGAACACCCACATACAGCACATACAGCACCCACATACAGCACATACAGCACCCACATACAGCACATACAGCACCCACACTGTGCACAAGGAACACCCACATACAGCACATACAGCACCCACATACAGCACATAGAGCACCCACACACTGCACATACAGCACCCACACTGTGCACAAGGAACACCCACACACTGCACATACAGCACCCACATACAGCACATACAGCACCCACACTGTGCACAAGGAACACCCACATACAGCACATACAGCACCCACATACAGCACATACAGCACCCACACTGTGCACGTACAGCACCCACATACAGCACCCACATACAGCACCCACATACAGCACATAGAGCACCCACACTGTGCACAAGGAACACCCACACACTGCACATACAGCACCCACATACAGCACATAGAGCACCCACACACTGCACATACAGCACCCACACTGTGCACAAGGAACACCCACACACTGCACATACAGCACCCACATACAGCACATACAGCACCCACACTGTGCACGTACAGCACCCACATACAGCACCCACATACAGCACATAGAGCACCCACACTGTGCACAAGGAACACCCACACACTGCACATAGAGCACCCACACTGTGCACAAGGAACACCCACACACTGCACATAGAGCACCCACACTGTGCACAAGGAACACCCACACACTGCACATACAGCACCCACATACAGCACATAGAGCACCCACACACTGCACATACAGCACCCACACTGTGCACAAGGAACACCCACATACAGCACATACAGCACCCACATACAGCACATACAGCACCCACACTGTGCACGTACAGCACCCACATACAGCACATAGAGCACCCACATACAGCACATACAGCACCCACATACAGCACATAGAGCACCCACACACTACACATACAGCACCCACACACAGCACATAGAGCACCCACACACTGCACATACAGCACCCAAATACAGCACATACAGCACCCACACTGTGCACAAGGAACACCCACACACTGCACATACAGCACCCACACTGTGCACAAGGAACACCCACACACTGCACATACAGCACCCACACACTGCACATACAGCACCCACACACTGCACATACAGCACCCACACTGTGCACAAGGAACACCCACACACTGCACATACAGCACCCACATACAGCACATAGAGCACCCACACTGTGCACAAGGAACACCCACACACAGCACATAGAGCACCCACACTGCACATACAGCACCCACACACAGCACATAGAGCACCCACACACTGCACATACAGCACCCACACACTGCACATAGAGCACCCACACACTGCACATACAGCACCCACATACAGCACATAGAGCACCCCACCGACACAGTGCACATAGAGCACCAGCACAGTGCACATAGAGCACCCACACCGTGCACATAGAGCACCCCACCCACACAGGGCACATAGAGCACCCGCACAGTGCACATAGAGCACCAGCACAGTGCACATAGAGCACCCCACCCGCACAGTGCACATAGCGCACCCGCACAGTGCACATAGAGCATCCCACCAACACAGGGCACCCCACCCGCACAGTGCACATAGAGCACCCGCACAGTGCACAGAGAGCACCCCACCCACACAGGGCACATAGAGCACCCACACAGTGCACATAGAGCACCCGCACAGTGCACATAGAGCACCAGCACAGTGCACATAGAGCACCCCACCCGCACAGTGCACATAGAGCACCCACACCATGCACATAGAGCACCAGCACAGTGCACATAGAGCACCCTCACAGTGCACAAAGAGCACCCCACCCACACAGTGCACATAGAGCACCAGCACAGTGCACATAGAGCACCCCACCCGCACAGTGCACATAGAGCACCAGCACAGTGCACATAGAGCACCCCACCCACACAGGACATCCCACCCGCACAGTGCACATAGTGCACCCACACAGTGCACATAGAGCACCCACACAGGGCACATAGAGCACCCGCTTAGTGCACATAGAGCACCCGCACAGTGCAAATAGAGAACCTGCCCAGTGCACATAGAGCATCCCACCAACACAGGGCATTCCACCCGCACAGTGCACATAGAGCACCCACACAGGGCACATAGAGCACCCGCACAGTTCACATAGAGCACCTGCCCAGTGCACATAGAGCACCCCACCCACACAGTGCACATAGAGCACCCACACCGTGCACATAGAGCACCCCACCCACACAGTGCACATAGAGCACCCACACTGTGCACATAGAGCACCCCACCCACACAGTGCACATAGAGCACCCACACCGTGCACATAGAGCACCCCACCAGCACAGTGCACATAGAGCACCCGCACAGTGCACACAGAGCACCCACACAGTGCACATAGAGCACCCAGACAGTGTACATAGAGCACCCGCACAGTGCACATAGAGCACCCGCTCAGTGCACATAGTGCACCCGCATAGTGCACATAGAGCACCCCACCCACACAGTGCACATAGAGCACCCGCACAGTGCACATAGAGCATCCCACCAACACAGGGCACCCCACCCGCACAGTGCACATAGAGCACCACACAGTGCACATAGAGCACCCCACCCACACAGGGCACATAGAGCACCCACACCGTGCACGAAGAGCACCCCACCCGCACAGTGCACATAGAGCACCTGCACAGTGCACATAGAGCACCTGCACAGTGCACATAGAGCACCCCACCCACACAGTGCACATAGAGCACCTACACAGTGCACGTAGAGCACCCGCACAGTGCACATAGAGCACCCCACCCACACAGGGTATCCCACTCGCACAGTGCACATAGAGCACCCACACAGTGCACATAGAGCACCCGCACAGGGCACATAGAGCACCCGCACAGTGCACATAGAGCACCCGCACAGTGCACATAGAGCACCCGCACAGTGCACATAGAGCACCCCCCCACAGTGCACATAGAGCACCCCACCCACACAGAGCACCCCACCCGCACAGTGCACATAGAGCACCCCACCCGCACAGTGCACATAGAGCACCCCACCCACACAGGGCACATAGAGCACCCACACAGTGCACATAGAGCATTCCACCCACACAGGGCATCCCACCCGCACAGTGCACATAGAGCACCCGCACAGTGCACATAGAGCACCCACACAGTGCACATAGAGCACCCACACAGTGCACATAGAGCACTCACACAGTGCACATAGAGCACCCCACCCGCACAGTGCACATAGAGCACCCGCACAGTGCACATAGAGCACCCGCACAGTGCACATAGAGCACCCCACCCACACAGGGCATCCCACCCGCACAGTGCACATAGAGCACCCACACAGGGCACATAGAGCACCCACACAGGGCACATAGAGCACCCGCACAGTGCACATAGAGCACCCGCACAGGGCACAAAGAGCACCCGCACAGGGCACATAGAGCACCCGCACAGGGCACATAGAGCACCCGCACAGTGCACATAGAGCATCCCACCAACACAGGGCACCCCACCCGCACAGTGCACATAGAGCACCACACAGTGCACATAGAGCACCCCACCCACACAGTGCACATAGAGCACCCACACCGTGCACATAGAGCACCCCACCCGCACAGTGCTCATAGAGCACCCGCACAGTGCACATAGAGCACCCACACAGTGCACATAGAGCACCCGCACAGTGCACATAGAGCACCCGCACAGTGCACATAGAGTATCCCACCAACACAGGGCACCCCACCCGCACAGTGCACATAGAGCACCACAGAGTGCACATAGAGCACCCCACCCACACAGTGCACATAGAGCACCCGCACAGTGCACATAGAGCACCCACACCGTGCACATAGAGCACCCCACCCGCACAGTGCACATAGAGCACCTGCACAGTGCACATAAAGCACCCCACCCACACAGTGCACATAGAGCACCCTACCCGCACAGTGCACATAGAGCACCCACACAGTGCACATAGAGCACCCACACCATGCACATAGAGCACCCCACCCGCACAGTGCTCATAGAGCACCCGCACAGTGCACATAGAGCACCCGCACAGTGCACATAGAGCACCCGCACAGTGCACATAGAGCACCCGCTCAGTGCACATAGAGCACCCGCACAGTGCACATAGAGTATCCCACCAACACAGGGCACCCCACCCGCACAGTGCACATAGAGCACCACAGAGTGCACATAGAGCACCCCACCCACACAGTGCACATAGAGCACCCGTACAGTGCACATAGAGCACCCACACCGTGCACATAGAGCACCCCACCCGCACAGTGCACATAGAGCACCTGCACAGTGCACATAGAGCACCCTACCCGCACAGTGCACATAGAGCACCCGCACAGTGCACATAGAGCACCCGCACAGTGCACATAGAGCACCCGCACAGTGCACATAGAGCACCCCACCCACACAGTGCACATAGAGCACCCGCACAGTGCACATAGAGCACCCCGCCCACACAGGGCATCCCACCCGCACAGTGCACATAGAGCACCCACACAGTGCACATAGAGCACCCACACAGGGCACATAGAGCACCCGCACAGTGCACATAGAGCATCCCACCAACACAGGGCACCCCACCCGCACAGTGCACATAGAGCACCCCACCCACACAGGGCACATAGAGCACCCGCACAGTGCACATAGAGCACCCGCACAGTGCACATAGAGCACCAGCACAGTGCACATAAAGCACCCGCACAGTGCACATAGAGCACCAGCACAGTGCACATAAAGCACCCCACGCACACAGTGCACATAGAGCATCCACACAGTGCACATAGAGCACCCCACTCGCACAGTGCACATAGAGCACCCGCACAGTGCACATAGAGCACCCCACCCGCACAGTGCACATAGAGCACCCACACAGTGCACATAGAGCACCCACACCATGCACATAGAGCACCCCACCAGCACAGTGCACATAGAGCACCCACAGTAATATGTCACTGTCATGTACACAGTTGCTGCTATACTGAGGCCTCAAACACATTTGGGCTCCTGGGTCCCTGAGCCCCCACCACCCATTACACGCCGGGACGTTCTTCATAACTTCTGTTTTTGGAAACAATTTCTTTGTGATCAATTGAAAGACGAGCGCCCCACAGTGCGCCCTACATTCTGCACCAGAAGGGGGCAGCACTGATAACATAAGGGTGCCGCCTCCGCACTGGATCCAAGGCCTGGGAGAGGTGACTTATCATGGTGCAGCCCCCACACCAGAGGGTCATTTATTCTACAAGAAGAAAAATGACCCCTTTCCCCTCAGATCTTGAGCAACATCCCAGCGTTATCTCCTAAACTATGCGCAGGATTCGGGAAGCCTCATAAATCGCTATTATCAGTGAGGGAGGCGAGAAAACTATTAGTAATGTCTCTGGTATTCTCATCAAACCTTCACAAAAAATCCTTTTAGCCCAATTTTAACTCCCAGAGGTTATGAATCTGCCCCCAGACAGAGACCCCCGAGGAGATTGATGGGGACAGTGGCGGAGTTAGATGTATGGCTGGTGGAGCCTCATCCCTTATACTTTATGGTGAGATGTCCCTGATGTCTGTGCGGCAGGGCCCCCCAGGAATCCAGGATATGTGGGTAGGATTCCCAGGCAGTTATAATAACAGAGGCTGCCAGGGATGTCCAGACTGATGTACAGGCAGTGTCTCTGGGCCATGCTGCCTATGTTAGAAGATAAGAGAGCTACAGTATGGGGGAGCAGTCTGAAAGGTCAGGGGGGTTGTTTGTTTTGTTTCATTGGGGCAAAAAGGAGGCCTAGGTACACTATGTGGGAGACACAGAGGAGGCATGTATATACTATATGGAGGCACAGAGGGGGTCTTTATAATACATGGAGGCACAGAGAGGAGCCTAACTACTATATGGAGGCACAGAGGATGCCTATTGAGTCATATAGGGGATCTAACTACTATATGGGGGCACAGAGGGTTCCTAACACTAGATAGGGGCACAGAGGGGCATAGTACTATATGGGAGACATATAGGTAATCTAACTACTATATGGAACCACACAGGAGATCCTAACTACTATATGGGGGCACAGAGGATGCCTAATGAGTCATATAGGGGATCTAATTACTATATGGGGCCAGAGGGGAGGCTAACTAACTGGGGGCTCTCATATATAGTCATATATAGAGGCATATAGTGGGCACTATTACTGTGTGGAGCAACACAGATGGAGAGTTTGTATAGAGGTGAGGATGGTGGCTGAGCGAGGAGCCTAAAATGTCTGAGACAAGTTGTGGCCAGGAGAAATCATTTAGGTCCGGTCTGTGTCCATTTTTGATTTGGTGGTCAGTGTTGAGGACCCTCATCCTCCGGGTCAGTGTTAGGGATGTAGCCCCTCAGGCTCCCAGTCATTGTTTAGGTCCCCATCATTCCTGGTTAGTGCTAAGCACCACCTTGGCTTTGTAATCAGCACTGGGGGGCACTTGGTCTCCTGATCAGTTTTGGGGGCATCTTAGCTTCCTGGTTTGTGTTACAGATCCCTCCACCTGCTGCATAGTGTCAGGGATTGCTTGGCCAGGATAGGGGACGCAGCCAGTCAGTATTGAGGACCCTACATCCTCACAGTCAGTTTTGGGGATCCTACAACCTCCTAGTCAATGTTGGGCATCCTGCAGCCTCCCGTTCAATGTTGGGAATCCTGTGGCTTCTTGGTTAAAGTTGGGGACCTTGTGGCCTCCCAGTCAGTGCTGGGGATCTCACAACCTCTTAATGTTGGGCACCGTGTGATCGCCCAGGCAGTGTTAGGGCCCCTGTGGTCTCCTGGTCAGTGTTGAGGACCCCTAGGCCTCCCAGTCAGTGTTCCTGACCCTGCAGTTTCCTGGTTAGTGTCGAGGACCCCTAGGCCTCCCAGTCAGTGTTCCCGACCCTGCAGTTTCCTGGTCAGTGTTGAGGACCCCTAGGCCTCCCAGTCAGTGTTCCCGACCCTGCAGTTTCCTGGTCAGTGTTGAGGACCCCTAGGCCTCCCAGTCAGTGTTCCCGACCCTGCAGTTTCCTGGTCAGTGTTGAGGACCCCTAGGCCTTCCAGGCAGTGTTCCCGACCCTGCAGTTTCCTGGTCAGTGTTTGGGACCTCACAACCTCCAAATGTTGATCACTTTTCTCTGAGCCACTTCTCAGCCAGTGTTGGTGTCCCTCGACCTCCTGGTAAGTGTTAGTGTCCCTCAACCTTCTGGTCAGTGTTGGTGTGCCTTGGCCTCTTGGTCAGTGTTGAGGACCCCTAGACCTCTTGGACATTGTTGGTGTCCCTTTGCCTTCTGGTTAGTGTTGGTGTCCCTTAGCCTCTTGGTCAGTGTTGGTGTCCCTTTGCCTTCTGGTTAGTGTTGGTCTCCCTTGGCAACCTGGTCAGTGTTGGTCTCCCTTTGCCTTCTGGTTAGTGCTGGTGTCCCTCGGCCACCTGGTCATTGTTGGTGTCCCTTTGCTTTCTGGTTAGTGTTGGTGTCCCTTAGCCTCTTGGTCAGTGTTGGTGTCCCTTGGCCCCCTGGTCAGTGTTGGCGTCACTCGGCCACCTGGTCAGTGTTGATGGCCCTTTGCCTTCTGGTTAGTGTTTAGGACCTCATATCCTCCCAATGTTGAGGACTCAGCTGCTTTTCAGTCAGTGTTGGGGACCCCACCGCCTCCTGCTCAGTGTTGGGATTCCGACCGCCTCAGTGTTGGGGACCTCAAGGCCTCCCAGGCTGTTTTTGGTTCAGTGTGGCTTCCCAGTTAGTGTTGGTGGACCCCACAACCTCCGAGTGAGTGTTGGGGCCCCCTTGTCCTCCCAATAAGTATTGCGGCTCCCAACCTTCCTTGAGGTCACACAATGTCTCCTTTTGCCCCAGTGAGCTGATGCCACCTGACACACAGGGATCTATTGTCTCATGCGGTTACTCTGACTCTGAAGGAATTCTCCCGCTTCCCCGGTGACAGCTCCTTCTCCTTTGAAGTGAGGGCGGCCGGTCAGGATTAGGGCGCAGGGCGGATTATCACAGGTCTCCGCTCCCATGTTTCCAAACACAACTAACAATTCACATCTTGCTTGTTAGATCAGATCGCACCACTGGGCCGGAACGGACAGGAAGCCGCGTGACTGCTGGATGCGTGAATTATACATCCTGCAACCGAGAGAAGAAGAAATCCCACAGAATATCCAGCTCCAAGTTATTCAGAGTTCAATTCACACATTTCTTACTTATATTTGCTTCTGGGGAAACGGCGTGAACCAATATGGCCGCAGCTCCCACCGGGGGCATCACACCACGTCTTCAATGTATCACTTTATCTATACAGATTTACCATTAGAAGCTCTAGGGACGTTCTTGTGCAGCTATGGCGGACACATTGGCGATCACAAAGAGATTGCTAAGAAAGAACCATATACATTCATATCCACCATGAAAACCGCAAAGGATGTGTACATGGGGTGTGAGGAGCAGGCCACCAGGAAGGACATCAAAACAAGTCTACAGGACGTCCAGGACAATGAGCTCAATGGACAGACAACAGCACAGTAACACTGGCTTACCAATCCATCCCTATAGTCCTGGGGGCAACTGACAACATAACTCATTACTTTATGTATGTGAATAAAAACACATCCAAAAGGAGGAAGGAACAAAGAGGAGGAGGAGGAGGAAGGTGAAGAGGAGGAGAAGCAGGAAGGTGAAGAGGAGGAGGAGGAAGGTGAAGGGAGGAGGAGGAAGGTGAAGGGAGGAGGAGGAGGAAGGTGAAGGGAGGAGGAGAAAGGTGAAGGGGAGGAGGAGGGGGAAGGTGAAGGGAGGAGGAGAAAGGTGAAGGGAGGAGGAGAAAGGTGAAGGGAGGAGGAGGAGGAGGAGGAAGGTGAAGAGGAGGAGAAGCAGGAAGGTGAAGAGGAGGAGGAGGAGGAAGGTGAAGGGAGGAGGAGGAGGAGGAAGGTGAAGGGAGGAGGAGGAGGAAGGTGAAGGGAGGAGGAGGAGGAAGGTGAAGGGAGGAGGAGGAAGGTGAAGGGAGGAGGAGGAAGGTGAAGGGAGGAGGAGGAAGGTGAAGGGAGGAGGAGAAAGGTGAAGGGAGGAGGAGAAAGGTGAAGGGAGGAGGAGGAGGAGGAAGGTGAAGGGAGGAGGAGAAAGGTGAAGGGAGGAGGAGAAAGGTGAAGGGAGGAGGAGAAAGGTGAAGGGAGGAGGAGAAAGGTGAAGGGAGGAGGAGGAGGAGGAAGGTGAAGGGAGGAGGAGAAAGGTGAAGGGAGGAGGAGGAAGGTGAAGGGAGGAGGAGGAAGGTGAAGGGAGGAGGAGAAAGGTGAAGGGAGGAGGAGGAAGGTGAAGGGGAGGAGGAGGAGGAGGAAGGTGAAGGGAGGAGGAGGAGGAGGAAGGTGAAGGGAGGAGGAGAAAGGTGAAGGGAGGAGGAGGAGGAGGAAGGTGAAGGGAGGAGGAGAAAGGTGAAGGGAGGAGGAGGAAGGTGAAGGGAGGAGGAGGAAGGTGAAGGGAGGAGGAGAAAGGTGAAGGGAGGAGGAGAAAGGTGAAGGGAGGAGGAGGAAGGTGAAGGGGAGGAGGAGGAGGAGGAAGGTGAAGGGAGGAGGAGAAAGGTGAAGGGGAGGAGGAGGGGGAAGGTGAAGGGAGGAGGAGGGGGAAGGTGAAGGGAGGATGCTGGCACCTGCAGTGTAAAGCATGGTGATGAAGATAAAGTAATGTGGCCATAAGACCAAAAGACAACACAAGAGCGAGAGATGTGCTGGAACGGCTGCCGATCACCATCACAGGCAACACTATGAATTCCTCATTGTACAAGAAAAGGCCAAAGAATAGAAATTCTTCAGAGGGTTCTTGAGTGTGACAGCCCCTTGATAGGTCCTGTAATGTGTGATGTCATTACACTGTATATAGATCCTGTACATGTGATGTCATAACACTGTATATAGATCCTGTACATGTGATGTCATCATAACACTGTATATAGATCCTGTACATGTGATGTCATCATAACACTGTATATAGATCCTGTACATGTAATGTCATTATTACACTTTACTGTATATAGATGCTGCACATGTGATGTCATCGCTGTAGTGTATACAGGAGTGTCATATCCCAGTGTAGACAGGTCCTGTAATGTGTGATGTCATTACACTGTATATAGATCCTGTACATGTGATGTCATCATTACACTGTATATAGATCCTGTACATGTGATGTCATCATTATACTGTATATAGATCCTGTACATGTGATGTCATCACTGTAGTGTATACCGGGGTTTGATATCCCAGTGTATATAGAGGGGCAGCAGTCCCCCTGGGTGCACTACAAGCTGCAGCACCTCCTCAGGTATCATGTTGGGTCTCTGCCAGTAATGAGCACTGAGTGGCAGAGGCTGCGGGCGCCCCTCCTGCCAGCTGATGAATGGACTCTGTGTTCTGCCACCCTGGAAGGCTGAGAGGTAGAGGAGCTGCACTGATGATGAAGTCTCTGCACCCGCAGCAGCATCAGCGCCACTCAGGAATAGGAATCAACCTCCAGATGATCCACGTGGCCATGTTATATGTGAGACCGGCCTACAGGGGGCAGTACAGGGGGAAGTAGAGGGGACAGTACAGGGGGAAGTAGAGGGGACAGTACAGGGGACAGTACAGGGGGAAGTAGAGGGGGCAGTACAGGGGGAAGTAGAGGGGACAGTACAGGGGGAAGTAGAGGGGACAGTACAGGGGACAGTACACGGGGAAGTAGAGGGGACAGTACAGGGGGAAGTAGAGGGGACAGTACAGGGGGACAGTACAGGGGGAAGTAGAGGGGACAGTACAGGGGGAAGTAGAGGGGACAGTACAGGGGGAAGTAGAAGGGACAGTACAGGGGGAAGTAGAGGGGACAGTACAGGGGGAAGTAGAGGGGACCGTACAGGGGGAAGTAGAGGGGACAGTACAGGGGGAAGTAGAAGGGACAGTACAGGGGGAAGTAGAGGGGACAGTACAGGGGGAAGTAGAGGGGACAGTACAGGGGGAAGTAGAGGGGACAGTACAGGGGGAAGTAGAGGGGACAGTACAGGGGACAGTACACGGGGAAGTAGAGGGGACAGTACAGGGGGAAGTAGAGGGGACAGTACAGGGGGAAGTAGAGGGGACAGTACAGGGGACAGTACAGGGGGAAGTAGAGGGGACAGTACAGGGGGAAGTAGAGGGGACAGTACAGGGGGAAGTACAGGGGACAGTACACGGGGAAGTAGAGGGGACAGTACAGGGGGAAGTAGAGGGGACAGTACAGGGGGAAGTAGAGGGGACAGTACAGGGGACAGTACAGGGGGAAGTAGAGGGGACAGTACAGGGGACAGTACAGGGGGAAGTAGAGGGGACAGTACAGGGGGAAGTAGAGGGGACAGTACAGGGGGAAGTAGAGGGGACAGTACAGGGGACAGTACACGGGGAAGTAGAGGGGACAGTACAGGGGGCAGTACAGGCGGAGGTGCAGGGGACAGTGCAGGGAGGCAGTACAGGGGTGGTGCAGGGGGTAGTAGAGAGTGCAGTACAGGGGACAGTGCAGGGGGCAGTACAGGCAGAGGTTCAGGGAGGCAGTACAGGGGTGGTGCAGGGAGTAGTACGGGGGGCAGTACAGGGGTGGTGCAGGGGGGCAGTACAGGGGACGATACTGGATGGGCACAGGGGAACATGGGGGATTTGTCAGCAATCTTATCCTCATTCCTGGCTATCTGCCACCTCCTGACTATGTGGGAACCTGGAAGCCCGGTTCTGGCTCGGAGGACGGTTCTAGCTCTGAAGACGGAGGTTCTAGCTCTATGGCCGGTTCGCGGGTTCTAGCTCTGAGGCCGGTTCTACCAGAGCTGATGATGAGCCAGAGGCTCAAGGCCTTAGGTAAATGGTGTCGCTTTGAGGACGGCGTCTAAATAGATAAAAAAAAAAAAAACAGGACGCTGTGGTTTTGGCTGCAGCACAAACACAAGATGTCATCATCGTCCTTCATCAAAGCGAGTGATGGAAAGTGAGTGGGAAAATAAGAGGAACATTTCACAAAGTGATTTCCTGAAATGGTCGATACATCGTAGTGACAATTCTCTCAGCTTGAGGCGAAGCTTCTCTTGGCGCAGCTATTGGCAGGACTGACAAATGGCCGCTACAGGAGCACGGAGCCTCATCATACCTGCAGCCCCTCCGGCCATACAGGGGACGCAACATTGTTAACCCTTCAGCTGCCAACGACACCATGGTAAGATGTGGGGGAACCTGGAATACTGCCCCCTACAACCTGAGAGAAGCTCAGATACTAAGTGAGAAACATTAGGCTCAAGTATAAGAAGAACAGGAACTAGAAGAGGAGGAAGGAAAGGGGGGAAAAGAGGAAGAAGAGAAAACAGGAGAGGAAGAAGAGGAGGAATGATAGACAGGAGGAGAGGAGGAATAAGAAAAAGGAGGAAGGAGAAAAGAAGGAAGAAAAGAAAGGGGATCAGAAGAAACAGAAGGAACCGGGGAGAAGAGGAGGAGGAAGGAGATGAGGAGGATTTACAGACAGCAGAAGAGGTAGGCCAAGAAGAGAAAGTGGAAGAGGAAGAAGAAGAGGAAGGATAGGAGAAGAGGAGGAGGGGAAAAATAGCAAGCGGATGAGAAAGAAGAAGAGGAGTGGGGGAGGGAAAGAAGATGCGTAAGAAGAGGAATGAGAAAAGAAGGATTGATAGATAGCAGAAGAGAACTGAGAAGAAGAGGAAGAAGGGAAAATAGAAGAGGAAGAAAAGCAAGAATGATAGGCAGGAGAAGAGGAGGAAGGAAAAAAGGAAGAAGGTGATCGGAAAGAAGAAGAGAAAGAATGGGAGGGAGAGAGAGAGAGAGAGAGAGAGGACAAGGAAGAAAAGGAGGAGGAAGGATAAGAGGGGGAAGGAGTAAAGGAGGATAGGGATCAGAAAGAGGAGGAGGTGGGGAAGAGAGAAGACCGAAGGAGAGGAGGAGGAAGGAGATCAGAAAGAAGTAGAGGAATGGAGGGGGAGAAGAAGAGGAAGGAGAAATGGGCAGAAGTGGAGGAAAGTGACGAGGTGTAAGAAGAGAAAGAAGAAGATAGAAAAAGAAGGAGAGGGAGAAGAGGAAGGAGAACAGAAAGGAGATAAAGGACATACAGAAGAATAGGGGGGGAAGAGAATGAGAGAATGGAGTGAAATTAGGAAAGGAAGAAAAAAAAAGCAGGAAATGAAAAGAAACAACAACAAAAAAGAAATGACATGCATTTAAAAAAAGTTGCAAAAAAGCAAACGTTTATTAAATAAGCAAAAAAAAAAGTTAAAAAAGCACCAAAAAAGTGTCAGCAGCAGTGTAGTGATAAAGGGGAGAAAAGGAGGGAGAGAGGAAGCCACCTTGGCCTGTGAGCTTACAATCTAATTGATGGTACTTGGTGGGGGTTAGTTCCATCCCTACAGCCTGATGATTCTCTATGGAGATTGATTTATCACCATCGATCACTGTAACTTTCGCCCCCGATCGCAGCGCAACAATTTATTTTAAGAAGCTGAAGTTTTCTCACTAAGAAAATAAAGAAAGACGTTGTGAATGTAAGAAATCCATTCTTGTTATCGGTCCCGATAGGAAAGCCGCTGATTGCTGATGGCTGAGAACCTCTCGCCCCGCGCTCGTGTTTCTCTTGGCAAAACAAGAACAAATTGTAGGGAAAAAATCCCGGAAAAAAAGGTACAAAGTAATAATAAGAAGGAGAGAGAATTAACCGAGGAGTCAGAGGAGCAGAGGCCAAAGCCAAGACGTCTCCAGTCACTCGGCTCCTTGGGCTCCCGACACTTAGCTGACATCTTAAGAGGGTAAAGTATCTCTCTTCACCTTTCTGAGCTGTAATTAAGACCTGACAAGAGCAGTGAGAGAGCAAAGGGGCAGGGAGACCCCCGTATACTGCTGCTGGGGGATCTCAGTAACACCTGATAAATGGGGAGGTCATGGGAAAGAAGGCGACCTGCGCCATGATGTCACCGCCACTTACAATTACTTGTATATCAATTCATCTACTAGAAGTGTGCTCATTCATCTATAACTGCTAACAGAGGGAGGGAGTCACAGCCCCGCCCCCTGGATGACATCACTGATATATAATATAATCATGTAATCAGACATGAGAGCCACACACCTTATACTACAGGAACAGCTATTCATCTGTTACTGCTGACACCAGCCTGTATATCATGTGTATAGAGAGGTAGTCACAGCTCCGCCCCCTGTATATCATGTCTATAGAGAGGTATTCACAGCCCCGCCCACTGTATATCATGTGTATAGATGTAGTCACAGTCCCGCCCCCTGTATATCATGTGTATAGAGAGGTAGTCACAGCCCCACCCCCTGTATATCATGTGTATAGAGAGGTAGTCACAGCCCCGCCCCCTGTATATCATGTGTATAGAGAGGTAGTCACAGCCCCGCCCCCTGTATATCATGTGTATAGAGAGGTAGTCACATATATAATATAATGACATGTGATCAGACATGAGAGACACACACCCCTTATACTACAGATGTTCCTCTATATGGGGGTGGGGGTGTCATGGTGGTCAGGCTGGTAATGTGGGCTCTATCTGTGTCCTGATAACGCTGAGTGCTGTATGGATGAGTTACTTAATCTGCTGTGATAAGCGATGGCGGTGAGCTGCTCCCCTGTGCGGCTGCCCGTCTGGTCGCCATTACCACCAAGCTTATCAGCCCAGAGACTAATGGACACAGCTCTGATCCGTTCATTACCGCCTGTTATCTATTTGTAGAAGGTCAGACACAGAGAAGGTGAGACCGGGGGGCTCGAGGGTCTCATCAGACTAAAGGTTCTGTATATAGACTGTATAGATAAAAGGGAATTCACACAATCCAGGCAGCAGTAACGGGCAGCATGCTCTGGATGCCATTACACCTTATAGGCACCAATAACCTCCTGTGCCTAACCTCCCATGACTGGTTATTATTGAGTCCTTACTTACCACCCTCACCTCAAATAAAGACACAACACCATGTGGATTTTAATCGGCCACAGCAGCCGAGTTTATTACAAACAAACATTTAAATTAAATAACTCAACAACCTGAACCTATATCCCAACCATATAAAACGGCGGAGGTGGTCCTCGAAGCCCAAAATAACCAAGGCGGTCACCCACAATTAATCCCACCCACAGGTTGGCCTTCCAGCCGGTCTGCACAGGCTGAGAGGCATACAGTTAACACCTGTGGGCACCCAACTTCCTTTTACCCCCTAAAGGGTTAACTTCCACGAGCCACCAGGTAATTTTCCGTGACCGCCAACACCATAAAGTTTGTTAAGGGAGACCGGAACCCACCTATGGTTCCCTCCCCTATTTTCCACCATTCCCAATAATCACCACCAACTCCGAGGACCCCCCCCCACGCCACAGCTGCTGCGACAAGACAACCGCCCCCCAGCTGCGCCAATCAAAATACCACCTGCCCCCCAACCCCATACACTGATCCTAAACAACAGGAAACCCAGGGTGGGTGGGTGGGGTTGTCAGCTCGATTTTCTAACCACAAGTGGCTAACACTCCCCCCTCCCCTCACAATTTATAACATAACCCCCCCTAATCAAAACAACCCTCCAAATATGGTACCCCACATGACCTCCGGCCAATGCCCGAGGCTTAACCCCCCAGCAACCCCCCACCCCTTTCCTCTAACCAAAACACCCCCCCCCCCCCCACCTAAACCACCTTACATGTAAACTCTCCTCACCATGCTCAATATTTCTTCCCCTCCCCCAGTCCCAATAAACCCCAGTCATGCTGGCCTCCCCTCATGCATTCTGCTACTGTCCGGCCATTACTTCCCTGCATGACACTACCATTACCACATCCTCTACTTCCACAGCTTTGCCTGTTCACCAGGTTAGTCATAAATCCACCATAGAAAGTCATCAATGCGCCATAGTTTGTTATTAGTCCCCCCCTAGTTATTTAGTTATAAACCCACATGAGTTAGTTATATGTCCACCATAGTTAGTTAGTTATAAATTTACTATAGTTTGTTAGTTATGAGTCCACCACAGGTAGTTAGTTATGAAATCACGAGAGTTAGTTGTAAGTTTACAATAGTTAATTATAAATCCACCATAGTTAGCTGGTTATAAGTTAGTTATAAGTCCACCATAGTTAGTTATGAAACCACAATAGTTAGTTATTAGTCCACAATAGTTAGTTATACACCCCCCAACGTTAGTTGGTTATAAGTTAGTTATGAGTCCACCATAGGTAGTTAGTTATCAATTTACCACAGTTAGTTAAGAGTCCACCATAGTTAGTTATTAGTCCACAATAGTTAGTGATAAGTCCACCATAGTTAGTTATTAGTCCACAATAGTTAGTGATAAGTCCACCATAGTTAGTTATTAGTCCACAATAGTTAGTGATAAGTCCACCATAGTTAGTGATAAGTCCACCATAGTTAGTTATTAGTCCACCATGATTAGTTAGTTATAAGACCACAATAGTTAGTTAAAAGTCCGCCATGATAGCTAGTTATGAAATTATGGTTTAAAAAAAAAACATAGTTAGATTAACCCTTTAGTGGGTGGTGACAGGCGAGGTTAGTATCATCACTGCTGGTATCGAGCCCCTGAGAGTTGCTCCTTTTGGTGCTTCACTTTTCAGGAGGCAGGACCACTGAACTGCTGCTGCCCAGATGAGAAGGAAGCCATGATTTCAGGTTCATGAACAGTGCAGACCTTCTGGAAGATGGAGGAGGCCTAGGAAGACATGCACACAACCCAGCATCTCTCTCTTTCCCCACTCTTGCACATAGCAGAAGTTAAGCCCCACCCCTTACTTCCTGTGTTCTGTCTTGGTCTACTTATTTCCAGAGATGAACTGGCCCAATAAAAAAGATGGCGAACAGCAGAAAAGTGAGACACCTAGTGGCTGAAATTTTAGGTGTAAGGAGCCATTTCTGGTAAATTGAATGGGGGGGGGCACAGTATGAAATTCCAGAGGCCACCTTTGTTTCTTAGTTTCTTTCTTGTTTCCACTTTAACTTGGAGCAGGTAGGTGATGTGAATTCTAGATCAGCTCCCTCCCCCACCCGGTAATTTTCACCTTAATTATTCTCATCCTCTATGAAGCGGACTCTTCTCTCTCCACTTTAATAACTCTTTCATATGCATCCTGCACGCCGGGGCCCCTCAGATTGGAGATTGAGAGATCCCTAGAAGATCCCCAGGCGCCCCGGCCCCCTCTGCTCCCGCTCGCTCTATTACCCGCCATTGGCAAATGAGTAATTAGTTTATATATTAATTACTTTTTCCATCTGCGTTCTGGGAAGTAGATGCAATGATGAAGAATCACGACCCGAAATGAATTATAAGGAGGGGGGGGGGGGGGGGGTGTCCAGAACATGAATTGCTATTATTAGTGGGTCGTATCCTAGTGGTGCCCATGAGGCCATTGGAGACATGTTGGTCCCAGCCCCTTTGCTTCTGGCTGGTAGACCCTGTGCAGGACTCCATAGGCACTGCAATGATAGCAGTAAAGGAGGGTCAATAGGCACTGGTCACTTCAGGCCATGATTGGAGTTGTAGTTTTGGGACAGCTGCAGAGCCTATGTAGTTCATTGTGACATATAAATGACTGTGTAGGGACAAGAGGGGAGATACATGCGGATCTAGAAACCATATCAAGTACATGGTCACATTGGAGAAGAAACAAACGGAGCTCTGGATGTGATAAAGGAATCAAAGGACTGACAAAGTTACTGAAGATTATAGGGAGATGGTATCTGTAATAACATTTATGTGTGAGTGATGGCGGAGGGGGGGAGGGTCTCCTCTTCTCTGCAGGTGACTCCACAAGGTGACAGGAGCAGAGCTATAAACCAGGACTGATAGGAACCCAATCTCTGACAGTAAACAGATAAATCACAAACCAATGACAACTTCATTCTACCAGGAACATCCTGACGTGTCCCAGCAGTGCAATGAGGAAAACCGCACACCGCTCGCATGTCCTGACCGGGACAACGTCTAATGTATTGATTGTACAGAGAAGAGGGAAAGTGTAGAAGGATCTCACCGCAAATCAGAGGAAATATACTGCAAATATTACAGGAAGATACCGCACTATATTACCTGGGATATTATCACTACATAATATTACATCTGCAATAAATGTACAGCAGAATAAGAGACTGAACTAGAGACATCAAAATCTGGATATCTACTGAGAGGGACGGCCATGCTCTACCAGAAACACATCTACTACAATACTACCCCCATATACAAGAATATAACTACTATAATACTGCCCCTATATACAGGAATATAACTGCTATAATACTGCTCCTATATACAGGAATATAACTACTATAATACTGCTCCTATATACAAGAATATAACTACTATAATACTGCTCCTATATACAGGGATATAACTACTATAATACTGCTCCTATATACAAGAATATAACTACTATAATACTGCCCCTATATACAGGAATATAACTGCTATAATACTGCTCCTATATACAAGAATATAACTACTATAATACTGCCCCTATATACAGGAATATAACTACTATAATACTGCTCCTATATACAGGAATATAACTACTATAATACTGCTCCTATATACAGGAATATAACTACTATAATACTGCTCCCTATATACGAGAATATGACTACTATAATACTGCTCTTATACACAGGAATATAACTACTATAATACTGCTGCTATATACAGGAATATAACTACTATAATACTGCTCCCTATATACAGGAATATAACTACTATAATACTGCTCCCTATATACAGGAATATAACTACTATAATACTGCTCCTATATACAGGAATATAACTACTATAATACTGCTGCTATATACAGGAATATAACTACTATAATACTGCTCCCTATATACAGGAATATAACTACTATAATGCGGTTCAGGGAAGAAACAGAGTGCTGCACCTCACACCTATGGCTGATACTAGTGCCGCTTGGCTAAATAAAAAACACATCAGAATTTTGTGTATGAATTGATCAAGCCATACTGCCCCATGTACCTCGTGCCGGTATCTGATACACATGGGTCCCTACACTAAGTCCACACCGTGCCAGTCAGTGGCCACCAACCCCGCAGGCGTGCACAGCCAGGGAACGGGGGCCATGGGACGGCCCTGCGACCCCCATGCCACAGGACCAGACCCAATTCTGATGTGTTTTTTATTTAGCCAAGCGGCACTAGTATCAGCCATAGGTGTGAGGTGCAGCACTCTGTTTCTTCCCTGAACCGCATTTTGTTTCTCTCTTTTCTCCGTGTATTGCACTCCTCCTGGTGAGACCCACATGACCGCAATTAGCAGGAGACACCTGAGTGCACATGGTTTTATCCCTCCTGTTTTTTCCCATTCTGTTTGCTGCAGCTATGGTGAGCGCAATACCTTATCCAGACTTGTGCTACTTGGGGGCGACCTTCTCCGCCGGCGGTGCTGGCCGGGTTCTGGTGTGGTGTTTTTGGGTCTGGTCCTGTGGCATGGGGGTCGCAGGGCCGTCCCATGGCCCCCGTTCCCTGGCTGTGCACGCCTGCGGGGTTGGTGGCCACTGACTGGCACGGTGTGGACTTAGTGTAGGGACCCATGTGTATCAGATACCGGCACGAGGTACATGGGGCAGTATGGCTTGATCAATTCATACACAAAATTCTGATGTGTTTTTTATTTAGCCAAGCGGCACTAGTATCAGCCATGGGTGTGAGGTGCAGCACTCTGTTTCTTCCCTGAACCGCATAACTACTATAATACTGCTCTTATACACAGGAATATAACTACTATAATACTGCTTCTATATACAGGGATATGCTGTTACTACTATAATACTGCTCCTATATACAGGGATATACTGTAACTACTATACCGCCTGCTTAGTTACAGATCCGGTCTTTATAAAGATTTTTGCACCGTTAGTGATGCCACTACTATACAATATGACAGTATATGGAGTATATTGTCACTTACTTGATGGTTTGCATATATAATGTAACATGTTGGCGGTATTATTGACCTGTATATGACAGTCTCTTTCTATAAGATGCTCTATGAATGATTATTCTGTTCTTCTCTCTCCTTATTCCTCTATCAGTCAGCGACTTGTTACAATGTATCGTCTTGTTTATAAACAATGTATCTTGGTGATTGGTGGCTGACATTTCCGTGTGCACTGAGCACATTTCGGATGATAGTGAATGGATATTAATTCCATGTGACAGACACCGGCGAGGACGCTTAGTATGCAGAGCGCTCGCGTTGTAAAGCAATTTTTACAAGTGTGCAGTAACAATGAGCTGCTATTATGTTATTACCGAGGAAAGGAGACACTTAACCGTAATGTGGAGATTGGAGCAGCGGATGCGGGATAAGCGGCTGACATGTGGTGAAAACTATTACTGCAATAAAAGCAGGAGGCAGGGGGGCGGAGGAGGCCAGGGCAACGGGGTAGTCACTGCGATCAGGAGGCCAGGGCAACGGGGTAGTCACTGCGATCAGGAGGCCAGGGCAACGGGGTAGTCACTGCGATCGAGGAGGCCAGGGCAACGGGGTAGTCACTGCGATCAGGAGGCCAGGGCAACGGGGTAGTCACTGCGATCGAGGAGGCCAGGGCAACGGGGTAGTCACTGCGATCAGGAGGCCAGGGCAACCGGGTAGTCACTGCGATCGAGGAGGCCAGGGCAACGGGGTAGTCACTGCGATCTAGGAGGCCAGGGCAACGGGGTAGTCACTGCGATCAGGAGGCCAGGGCAACGGGGTAGTCACTGCAATCAAGGAGGCCAGGGCAACGGGGCAGTCACTGTGATCGAGGAGGCCAGGGCAACCGGGCAGTCACTGCGATCGAGGAGGCCAGGACAACAGGGCAATAACTGCGATAGAGGAGGCCAGGGCAACAGGGCAATAACTGCAATCGAGGAGGCCAGGACAACGGGGCAATAAGTGCAATCAAGGAGGCCAGGGCAACGGGGCAATAAGTGCGATCGAGGAGGCCAGGACAACGGGGCAATAAGTGCGATCGAGGAGGCCAGGACAATGGGGCAGTTACTGTGATCGAGGAGGATCTACGGCGGAGGGGCAATCACTGTGATCGAGGAGGACTGGGAGCAGAGGGGCACAAGGTACCTTTCATATATCCATCTGTACTTTCAGAATGTAGAAAAATACCTTTATTCTCTAGTACAAAGAGTCAGAGCAAGCTGGAATGCCTCCTCACTCCCCCTCCCTGCAGGGTAAGGTATGGGAGGGGGAGCAAGGAGATGTTACAGCTTGCTGGAGCTCAGGAACACCTCTCAGTACTATAGAATAGAAGCTTTTTCTATATTCTGGAAGCACAGACGCATATATGAATGGTAACATTTGGCTCCCTGACCGAACAACTATCTTACAGTGTCAGCCGTCTGGAAGGTGAATGGCAGCTGACAGGTTCCCTTTAACATGGGAGGCGTCACCCACTATTATACGTGTGACTAATGTGACCAGAGAGGGATGACGGTGCGAGGGCGGCACAGGAGCCGCGCAGCAGGTGGGGATGTAACCTGCGAGGTGTCAGGAGGGGAGGGCGGCAGGAACAAGGGGAGGTTATCCCTAATCCACATCATAGAGGATAAGAAGGTTATCAATGGGGGTCCAAATGCTGAGACCCCCCCTCCCCTCACCGATCCCTCATTCACTACACAGGATATATCAAGCTGATCAATGGGGGTCCAACTGTTAGATGATGAAATTCAGGCTACCAGCAGCCAACACTAGGGGGAGCTCCCTGCAGCAAGATTTACTATTGATGTCAATGTGAGCAGTATAAATCAGTAACCTTCACCAGTGCCCACATGTAGGTTTGTGACAATGTGCAGAGGGTTTGAAGCTTTGTGTGTAGACATTTGTAGCTCCGCCCCCTTTGTGTGTAGACATTTGTAGCTCCGCCCCTTTTATAAATTTTCGCAGAATTCTGGACCGGTTAAGAGGAAGGAAAAACAAGACCTAAGCGGAGGGGTTCCTGGTCTGATTCTGTCTCCCAGTGTTCCCATACAGGTTTGGCACTGGTACATGGGCCGCCGTCTCCTCAGATCTCCGCCGCTGCCGCCTGCGCCAATGTTTATTGATTTGCCCCAAACTTCTGACTTCTTTCATTTAATGTTGGATGAAGATCTGTGAGACGATGATGAAAAGAACGCGGCCAGAAGCCAGAGGACCGCTGAAGATTTCCAGAGAAGATTCCGGAATCAGGTCCAGTAATTCGCCATTGTTAGGACCTCTGCTTCCTGTCAGCGAATGGGGAGAATGAAACCACTCGTCCTCATCCAGCTGAGGCTCTCGTTACATTGTATCAGCGCAGTTGTTTCTACCCTGATACATTGTGTTATGCTCAGGGATGTAATATGACCCATCCAGCTCTGCTACATCTGTATACTCAGCCCTGATGCCTGGAGACGAGTCCTCGGATCCCTCCTGCTTCTTTCTTGCAGTTTTGTCTCTTTTAGTGTGATGTGAATTACGGCCAACTAATAATCATTTACAATGGAGTAATAATCTCCTGTTAAGTTTAATATTGTGCTGAATGGGATTCTCTCATCACCGCTAATTACAGCGTCCTGGGTAATAAAGAGGAATGAGCGGTGAAGCAGAGGCGGAGAGGCGCAGCAGGGGCGAGGTGGGGTAGCAGAGGTGAGGTAGTGAGGCGCAGCAGGGGCGAGGTGTGGTGGGGTAGCAGAGGTGAGGTAGTGAGGAGCAGCAGGGGCAAGGTTCCGTGGTGTAGCAGAGGGGGAGAGGCATAGCAGGGGCGAGGTTTGGTGGTGTAGCAGAGGGGGAGAGGAGCAGCAGGGGCGAGGTGTGGTGGTGTAGTAGAAGTGAGGTAGTGAGGAGCAGCAGGGGCGAGGTTTGGTGGTGTAGCAGAAGTGAGGTAGTGAGACGCAGCAGGGGCAAGGTTCCGTGGTGTAGCAGAGGGGGAGAGGCATAGCAGGGGCGAGGTGGTGTAGCAGAAGTGAGGTAGTGAGGCGCAGCAGGGACGAGGTGGTGTAGCAGAGGGGGAGAGGCACAGCAGGGGTGAGGTGGTGCAGCAGAGGTGAGGCCGCAAGCGCAGCAGGGGTGAGGTGGTGTGGTGTAGCAGAGTTGGTAAGGCGCAGCAGAGTTGGTAAGGCGCAGCAGGGGCGAGGTGGTGGTGCAGCAGAAGTGGAGTGGTGCAGTGCAGCAGAGGTGAGTTGGTGCGGTGCAGCAGAGGAGGAGAGGTGCGGTGCAGCAGAGGTGAGTTGGTGCGGTGCAGCAGAGGAGGAGAGGTGCGGTGCAGCAGAAGCAAGATGATGTGGTACAGTAGAGATGAGGTGGAGAGTTGCAGCAGAGAGGAGGTAGAGAGGGCTCACGGCCATGAGAGAGTTAAGGAATAAGTGGAGGTTCTGCACGGTGCAATTATATCAGCAGGCGATGGAGTCAGGAAGGATCCGGATTTAGCTCAGATCTGTCATATTCGTCTGTGCAATGACATCGCTGTCAGTTTGGGGGGCTGCGCAGGCAGGATCCGCACCCCACCCCCCGCTCCAAACACAACTCGGAGCAAGGTTTTATTCAGCTTCTTCTAAATTAACCAAAAAGACCAAAAGCTGATGATGAGAAGAAGAAAAATGATGAAGATCAACGGGAGGATCCGAGAAATCAGAGGAGACAATGTATACAGCTCAGGGAGAGAGGAAAGACCCCCAACCTGCTGGGGAGAACCCCAACCTGAGAGGACGAGAAGAGAGACCCCCAACCTGAGAGGACGAAAAGAGAGATCCCCAACCTGATAGGTAGAGAAGAGAGATCCCCAACCAGACAGGAAGAGAAGAGAGGGCCCCAACCTGCTGAAGGAGAGAGGAGAGACCCCCAACCTGCTGGAGGAGAGACCCCCAACCTGATAGGAAGAGAAGAGAGACCCCCAACCAGACAGGAAGAGAAGAGAGGCCCCCAACCTGCTGGAGGAGAGAGGAGAGACCCCCAACCTACAGAAGGGGAGAGGAGAGACCCCCCCAACCTGCTGAAGGAGATTCCCAACCTGCTGGAGGAGAGACCCCCAACCTGACTGGAAGAGAAGAGACACCTACAACCTGCTGGAAGAGAGACCCCCAACCTGCAAGAGGAGAGACCCCCAACCCCTCTCTCTCTCTCCCTCCATACTCTCGCTCCCTGCAGCCTCACACAGATGGGAATATGAATATCTGGATACTTTCTATCTTGTGTTTTGTCCCCTCAGACATCAAAGCTGTATAAGCCCAAAGCCCCTGCACGGAGCCCCCCTAATCCTGGCTGTGCCCCCCTCATCCAGGCTGTGCCCCACTCATCCTGGCTGTGCCCCCCTCATCCTAGCTGTGCCCCCCTAATCCAGGCTGTGCCCCACTCATCCTGGCTGTGCCCCCCTCATCCCAGCTGTGCCCCCCTAATCCTGGCTGTGCCCCCCTCATCCAGGCTGTGCCCCCCTCATCCAGGCTGTGCCCCCCTGTAATGGGGGGCAGACCCCTAGGGCCCCATATGACTCTCTGCTGACAGATCGACCACAGTCACAGACACCTGCACCATGTCTGCCAGTGAAAGGGATCGACCATCCGGAACCGCTCCGCATTCTATCTGCTAAATCCCCGGCTGGGAATTCTATTAATTACCGATCTCATTATAAGTGTCATGTGATTGGGCGGTAGGAGCAGACAGGGCGGCCGCCATTCATGTAACCGGTCACATGATCTCTCTCCATCAGCTACTGATCACACCTTGTACAGCAACCGGTCATCACATGAGGGGAGAGAGATCCGCATTATACTGATATTATATACTGATATTATATACTGATATTATATACTGATACATACTGATATACTGATATACACTCACCGGCCACTTTATTAGGTACACCATGCTAGTAACGGGTTGGACCCCCTTTTGCCTTCAGAACTGCCCCAATTCTTGGTGGCATAGATACAACAAGGTGCTGGAAGCTTCCTCAGAGATTTTGGTCCATAGTGACATGATGACATCACACAGTTGCCGCAGATTTGTCGGCTGCACATCCATGATGCCAATCTCCCGTTCCACCACATCCCAAAGATGCTCTATTGGATTGAGATCTGGTGACTGTGGAGGCCATTGGAGTACAGTGACCTCATTATCATGTTCAAGAAACCAGTCTGAGATGATTCTAGCTTTATGACATGGCGCATTATCCTGCTGAAAGTAGCCATCAGATGTTGGGTCCATTGTGTTCATAAAGGGATGGACATGGTCAGCAACAATACTCAGGTAGGCTGTGGCATTACAACGATGCTCACTTGGTACCAAGGGGCCCAAAGAGTGCCAAGAAAATATTCCCCACACCATGACACCACCACCACCAGCCTGAACCGTTGATACAAGGCAGGATGGATCCAAGCTTTCATGTTGTTGACGCCAAATTCTGACCCTACCATCCGAATGTCGCAGCAGAAATCGAGACTCATCAGACCAGGCAACGTTTTTCCAATCTTCTACTGTCCAATTTCGATGAGCTTGTGCAAATTGTAGCCTCAGTTTCCTGTTCTTAGCTGAGCGGAGTGGCCCCCGGTGTGGTCTTCTGCTGCTGTAGCCCATCTGCCTCAAAGTTGGCCGTACTGTGCGTTCAGAGATGCTCTTCTGCCTACCTTGGGTGTAACGGTTGGCTATTTGAGTCACTGTTGCCTTTCTATCAGCTGGAACCAGTCTTCCCATTCTCCTCTGACCTCTGGCATCAACAAGGCATTTCCGCCCACAGAACGGCCGCTCACTGGATGTTTTTTCTTTTTCGGACCATTCTCTGTAAACCCTAGAGATGGTTGTGCGTGAAAATCCCAGTAGATCAGCAGTTTCTGAAATACTCAGACCAGCCCTTCTGGCACCAACAACCATGCCACGTTCAAAGGCCTCAAATCACCTTTCTTCCCCATACTGATGCTCGGTTTGACCTGCAGGAGATTGTCTTGACCATGTCTACATGCCTAAATGCACTGAGTTGCCGCCATGTGATTGGCTGATTAGAAATTAAGTGGTAATGTGCAGTTGGACAGGTGTACCTAATAAAGTGGCCGGTGAGTGTATACTGATATATACTGATACATACTGATATATAAATACATACTGATACTGATATATACTGATATATACTGATGGGAAACAAGACTCCAACCTACCGGTACACGGAAAAATGGAAATTAGGTGGTTAGGTGCACTGGGGGCGGGGCTACTGCCCAACCCTCCGCATAAACATAAAGGAACATGCTCAGCAGTGACATCACTTCCTTTAAGACTTGTTCTATATACTGTACAATACACTGCCCCCCCATACTGTACAGACTTGTCCTATATACTGTACAATACACTGCCCTCCATACTGCACAGACTTGTTCTATATACTGTACAATACACTGCCCTCCATACTGCACAGACTTGTCCTATATACAGTACAATACACTGCCCTCCCCCATACTGTACAGACTTGTCCTATATACTGTACAATACACTGCCCTCCATACTGTACAGACTTGTCCTATATACTGTACAATACACTGCCCCCCATACTGCACAGACTTGTCCTATATACTGTACAATACACTGCCCCCCATACTGTACAGACTTGTCCTATATACTGTACAATACACTGCCCTCCATACTGTACAGACTTGTTCTATATACTGTACAATACACTGCCCTCCATACTGTACAGACTTGTCCTATATACTGTACAATACACTGCCCCCCATACTGTACAGACTTGTTCTATATACTGTACAATACACTGCCCCCCATACTGTACAGACTTGTTCTATATACTGTACAATACACTGCCCCATACTGTACAGACTTGTCCTATATACTGTACAATACACTGCCCCCCTCCATACTGTACAGACTTGTCTTATATACTGTACAATACACTGCCCTCCATACTGTACAGACTTGTCCTATATACTGTACAATACACTGCCCCCCCATACTGTACAGACTTGTTCTATATACTGTACAATACACTGCCCTCTATACTGTACAGGCTTGTCCTATATACTGTACAATACACTGCCCTCCATACTGCACAGACTTGTCCTATATACTGTACAATACACTGCCCTCCCCATACTATACAGACTTGTTCTATATACTGTACAATACACTGCCCTCCATACTGTACAGACTTGTCCTATATACAGTACAATACACTGCCCTCCATACTGTACAGACTTGTCCTATATACTGTACAATACACTGCCCTCCATACTGTACAGACTTGTTCTATATACTGTACAATACACTGCCCTCCATACTGTACAGACTTGTCCTATATACTGTACAATACACTGCCCCCCCCCATACTGCACAGACTTGTCCTATATACAGTACAATACACTGCCCCCCCCATACTGTACAGACTTGTCCTATATACTGTACAATACACTGCCCTCCATACTGTACAGACTTGTTCTATATACTGTACAATACACTGCCCTCCATACTGCACAGACTTGTCCTATATACTGTACAATACACTGCCCCCCCCATACTGTACAGACTTGTCCTATATACTGTACAATACACTGCCCTCCATACTGTACAGACTTGTTCTATATACTGTACAATACACTGCCCTCCATACTGTACAGACCTGTCCTATATACTGTACAATACACTGCCCTCCATACTGCACAGACTTGTTCTATATACTGTACAATACACTGCCCTCCATACTGTACAGACTTGTTCTATATACTGTACAATACACTGCCCTCCATACTGTACAGACTTGTTCTATATACTGTACAATACACTGCCCCCCTATACTGTACAGACTTGTCCTATATACTGTACAATACACTGCCCCCCCATACTGCACAGACTTGTCCTATATACTGTACAATACACTGCCCTCCATACTGCACAGACTTGTCCTATATACTGTACAATACACTGCCCCCCCATACTGTACAGACTTGTCCTATATACTGTACAATACACTGCCCTCCATACTGCACAGACTTGTTCTATATACTGTACAATACACTGCCCCCCATACTGCACAGACGTGTCCTATATACTGTACAATACACTGCCCTCCATACTGTACAGACCTGTCCTATATACTGTACAATACACTGCCCTCTATACTGTAAAGACTTGTCCTATATACTGTACAATACACTGCCCTCCATACTGTACAGACTTGTCCTATATACTGTACAATACACTGCCCTCCATACTGTACAGACCTGTCCTATATACTGTACAATACACTGCCCTCCATACTGTAAAGACTTGTCCTATATACTGTACAATACACTGCCCCCCCCATACTGCACAGACTTGTCCTATATACTGTACAATACACTGCCCTCCATACTGTACAGACCTGTCCTATATACTGTACAATACACTGCCCCCCCCCCCATACTGTACAGACTTGTCCTATATACTGTACAATACACTGCCCTCCATACTGTACAGACTTGTCCTATATACTGTACAATACACTGCCCTCCATACTGTACAGACCTGTCCTATATACTGTACAATACACTGCCCTCCATACTGTACAGACTTGTCCTATATACTGTACAATACACTGCCCTCCATACTGCACAGACTTGTCCTATATACTATACAATACACTGCCCCCCATACTGTACAGACTTGTCCTATATACTGTACAATACACTGCCCCCCCCCATACTGTACAGACCCTTCCTATATACTGTACAATACACTGCCCCCCATACTGCACAGACTTGTCCTATATACTGTACAATACACTGCCCCCCATACTGTACAGACTTGTTCTATATACTGTACAATACACTGCCCTCCATACTGCACAGATTTGTCCTATATACTGTACAATACACTGCCCCCCATACTGTACAGACTTGTCCTATATACTGTACAATACACTGCCCTCCATACTGCACAGACTTATCCTATATACTATACAATACACTGCCCTCCATACTGCACAGACCTGTCCTATATACTGTACAATACACTGCCCCCCCCCATACTGTACAGACTTGTCCTATATACTGTACAATACACTGCCCTCCATACTGTACAGACTTGTCCTATATACTGTACAATACACTGCCCTCCATACTGTACAGACTTGTCCTATATACTGTACAATACACTGCCCTCCATACTGTACAGACTTGTTCTATATACTGTACAATACACTGCCCTCCATACTGTACAGACCTGTCCTATATACTATACATTATTTTGCTGATATCGGGAAGTAATGGAGGTATAATAATGCCTTGGCCGTTGTGCATAGTGTATAATAGTGCAGGTACACGTCCCGCTCAGGTATCTCCGCTATATATGAGGATTTCTCGCTCTCGGAGAAGGATTTGATGGAAATGTTTTAGAGTTTTACCATTTAATCTCATATTCAGCCGCTGACCTGCACCCATAAAGCTGCGGAGCGGCCGTGTTCTGATGGGCAGGTGTTCCCCACCCCCGCTCTGCCTGCTGCACCTTCACTGCTGGGGTCTGCTTCCCTCATCATCCTCCTCCTCTGATCCTCTACTTTCCCCCTGTTGCCTTCCCATTAACTTCAGGGTTTAGGAGGATAAAACAGGGAATTATTGGAGATGTTAACCCTTTCCTGCTCGTACCCTGTCACACACAGTCAGCACCAGACTGAACTATGAAGAGAAGGCCTCCGGTTTATCAGCCATGACACTGTAACAAACCCTCAGCTGTGAGCAGTATGAGAGCCCTAGAGATGACATACTGAATCATTACGTCCATGAGAAAGATGCAGAACTCCTCCCTGTACTGTAAGTCTGAGAGGATCCATGCTAATATTCTGCACACTACAACTCCCATCATGCCCTGACAGTCCTCATGCAGCCTACTTGTACCTTCTATTTCCTCACCTGCAGCTCTCTACCTGTTGCAGAAACTACAACTCCCATCATACCCTGAAATGGAGATCCATAAGTGGGGGGCACTGATCTCTGACAGATGGGGGGCTCTGATCTTTGGCCTCTGATGAGAGTTATAGTACATTGATATACTGTATACACACACACTAGGCCTGTCCTGCTCCATCTGCACAGCAGGATCCTGCTGAGAGCTCAGGTGCGGCTGCCCTCCTGGCCTCTTATAAGGCTCACACACCTGAGGACTAATTCCCCAGACAGCACAAGACCTGGACTGTCCGGACGGAGCGACGGCCGCCCTTCTCTCCCCTTCTCTCCCCTTCTCTCCCCTTCTCTCCCCTTCTCTCCCCTTCTCTCCCCTTCTCTCCCCTTCTCTCCCCTTCTCTCCCCACTCCAGCAACACCGTCCCGGATATTCCCAGACTGCAGAGACCATAGACCTCTCCCAATCTTTTCCCTGGTTTCTTTTCTAAATAATAGAGTGAAGTTCGCCCGACCTACCACTTCTGCGCTCTGTCACTATTGTTACACTGTTACACTTCCATTGCTACATTGTTATGTTACGGTGAGATTTCATCGGGAAATGGTGACCGTCTATTAATGATGATCATTATTTGCAGCTGTCATTATCAGTAGACGCTCACCATTTCCTGATAGATGCCGGTCTGTTCCCGGCCATGGGAAAAATAGACATGCGGTCGGATTGCGAACATGCGTACGAACCGTGAACATACGCCCGTAGTACAGTTCTGCTTCCCTAGCTTGTTTCGAAGCGATCTGAGGCAGGTCATTTACATGGAAATCTTCGCCCAGCCAATAAAACACACAGAACCTTTTGGATCTAAAAATCAAGTTAAATTTGGCTGAAATAAGTTCTCCGTACGGGACCGCATGGAAATCCACGGCCGTGAGTTGGAACATTTCCGTCCTCAAATAATGGTCTTGTTCATTTTTCACAGCGCCGTATACGATCCGGCCGTAAGCTCATACGTAGTGTGCATTGTGCGGCCGTATATCGTATACTTTCAAGCGAACGCATCAACCTCAAAACTACGTGCGTATATTCTTAGATACGTAGTGTGAACATAGCCTTTTATGGTGCGTTCACACAGGCAGATTTATCTGACAGATTTTGGAAGCCAAAGCCAGAAATGGATTTGAAAGGAGGAGAAATCTCAGTCTTTCCTTTATGAACTGTTTCCTGTTTATGGTCTGTTCCTGGCTTTGGGTTCAAAAATCTGTCAGATAAATCTGCCTGTGTAAACGCACCATTACAGGTTCATTGTTGTGGTTACATTGTTACATTTCCACTGTTGTAGTTACATTGTTGCACTTTTACAGGTCCATTGTAGTTCCATTGTTGGATTGTTGGGCCATGTTCACACGCTGTTAAAAAAAAACGGCTGTTTTTTGACACAGCCATGTCAAACAACGGCCAATGTCTAACATGTCCGTATTCAGGCACATTCGGGTGTGCCTGCACTTAAATTAGCCATAGACCACAATGTAAAGTACAGCCGAGAGCCGGGAGCTGGAAGCCGTACCCTACACTGTGAGAACAGGCTATCCTGTGAAGCCCCCTGTACATTGAATAGTGACCTGTCAATTATTTTGTGCGGTACACAGTGTGCATAGAGTACGGCCGTGGTTCCATAGACTGCAATGTAATCGCTCACTGTCATTAAACAACGGCCGTTGTTTAAAGCTAAAATACAGAGTGTAAACATGGCCTGACACTGTAATAGTTACAAAGGTTACACTGTTTTGGCTTCATTGTCGAATAGTTACATTTATACTGTTACATTGTGTTACGTTTATACTGTTACATTGTATCACATGGCTACACTTCTGCTTCTCTATGGCTATGTTCACACTGCGTATGAGCTTACGGCCAGATCGTATAGGGCGCCATGAAAAAGACCGTTGTTTGAGGACGGAAATGTTGAAACTCACGGCCGTGGATTTCCATGCGGTCCCGTACGGAGAACTTATTTCAGCCAAATTGAACTTGATTTTTCGATCCAAAAGGTTCTGTGTGGTTTACGGGGCCGGGCGAAGAATTCCAAGTAAATAACCGGCCTCAGATCGCTTCGAAACAAGCTAGGGAAGCATAACTGTACTACGGCCGTATGTTCGCGGTTCGTATGCATCCAGCCGCATGTAGATTTTTCCCACGCCCGTAGTTTCAGCCGCACATGTACGGCGGCGTACGATCTACGGACGGATTCATACGCAGTGTGAACATAGCCTATGACTGTGACTGGGAAGGAAAGAGTCAGTATATAAGATGTGGGGGACAGACAGATACATGACGGTGACGATCAGGAGGAGACCTTGAAGAAGAAAGGAGAAGCGGGAGCTGTGGAGGCGACACTAGTGGGGAGGATGTGACCGGCAGCCCAGGACTCTCCCTCTTATTTCATCTCCTCTGAAGAAGAAGATGTAACAGAGAAGACGAGCAAAATGTTTATTTCATATCAGCTCCAGCCAGAAAAATCATCTCACCAGATGGATCCGAGTCTCTGAGCCAATATAATGCTATAAATCTACAGGAAAAACAAAAGCTCGCAGCTCAAAGAGAGATGTCAGAGAAAACCGACGGACGAAGGGTAAAAGAGACGTCTGAGAAATGCGCTGAGACCGCCAGGACAGGCCGAGAGTGCCCCACAACCAGCCGAGCAATAGAGTGCAAGCTCCTGGGACCAGATCCACCAGTGTTATAATATATAGTGACCATATATAGTCGCCATCTTGTCCCTTTCTTCCATTGTGAATATCAGTATAAAGTGCAGCTCTTCTCACCATGAAGCAGGCGGCTCAGGATGAGCAGAGCTCTAGATCCAGCACTGCAGAGGATTGTGGGAGGACGCAGGATGAAGGATGCCAGGCTGCTGGACTCCATTCCTGGCTGATCTGTCCCTTCCTCTCTATAACCGGATCATGTCACATCTACATTCCTCTATTATCCTGATGGAGTCCGGTGAGATGGACGTTCCCGTCATCTGCCGCTCATGTGACAGCCGATGATCCTTCCCATGCCGCATCAATGACGGCCCCAGACTCCTCTATTACATTTGGCTGCGTCTGGTACAGCAGAATGTGGCGTCTCCTACGGCCGTCGTGTGCCGCCATCTGCACCGCGCCCAGTCACCAGCTGCTTAGTAAGGCCGGGTTCACACTGGGTTCTTGCGGTTCATGTAACGTCTCCCTTTAATAGTATAAAAACAGATGCAATTGTGCTCATTGCGTTTGGATCCGTTTTTCCATTGACTTCCATTATAAAAAAGGATCAAAACCGCCCCCCCCCCCCTTTTTTTTGACCCGTTGAGTGGATCCGTTAAACGGACTGCAAAAACGCAGTGTGAACACGGCCTAAATCTTCACTATGTCATTTTTTTACAACCACTTGAATCCATTCTGAGGGTTTGTTACAATGTGTCAGTGCAGGGGTCCGGGCGGTTACCGAATATAATACCGTGCAACGTCTATGCAGAGACGGACAAGATCGAGACTAAACCTCCCCCAATCAGCCGAATGTCTAATAATGTGCAGAGGGTAAAGACATCACCAGTGGGGGAGGGGGCAGGTAACCTGGAATTTACCCCCAGGGAAGAGGAAGAAGAAGACTGCGCCAATTTAGATCAATTTTCAC